>KZ069092.1:185404-205014 GCA_002091845.1 Anopheles cracens
CTCAGCCGAGAAACGCTTCCTTCCGCTTTAAGAAGTGGTGGGGGGGGGGTAAAGGGAGCGGGCGAACAAGGTTTACAATTAGAAATAAACCGATGGAAAAGTTGAGCTGTAGAAAAGAGGAAAAATATTTGGCAGAAAGAGAAAGATATAGGACAAGATGAAGAAAATAAACAGTATGAAAAGAGAAAATTTCCATAAAACGGATGAAACGGAAATCTGGAGCATAGAAAAACGAGATAAAATACATATCGAGCAATACTTCGACAAGGTGCGTATTGGGTCTAATCCTCTTTAACGAATAGAAAATAAAAAACAAAACAGCCAGGAAGAAAAATCAAATATAATCCAATCGTGGAATTGCACTTTGACGCTGGCAGAGCGATGTTAACGAGCTTTTTCGAGTTTCTTTGCATCGTTTAGTCTTAGATCAGAACGTATAGGGTATTTGGGTTTGACAGTTTTTTTTCTTTTCTACATTTGTATACTTTGATATGTCTTTGAAGTGTTACAGACACAGCCGTTCAAGCCAATATCGAGCAGCGCGCTATTTGAATGAGAAACAGACATGAATTCAACCAACCAACCAAGAAACCAAGCAATTCGAATTACATCGTGGGCGAATTACATGAGCGGTTTCAACTCGAGTGGCTGTCGCCATTATGAATACACAGGTGTACTATTTTCCATAAATAAAAACATAATATAAACTAGGAGAGCAAGCTTGTAGCATATTTTCACCATTCACTCGACCGGTGTGTTGTGTGGCGTACAACATCGAAACAGAAGAGTTATACAATGAAGTGTAAGTGTATATATGTGTATGTATGTGTGTGTGTTTAAAGTATTAATAGATTAATCTAACAAAAGGAAGTTGCAGGGAAAACAGCAACAAACTGTGTGACACAAGAAGCAGCGTAACTCGATCGCTGGAGCCAAGAAACAACAACCGAACAGAACGTATAAGCGAATAAGACACGAGTATAAGTGAGACAAACAAAACACAAAGCAACAAATATGTGACAACAGAAATTCAACCATCAAAACCTCCCGTTTACCCATTTTTCTCCCATACAATGACACATACAACGTTGCAGTTTCAGCACATGTAGGTTTATGTCCTTGCAAAATCACGACAGACACACAGCGACAGCTAGACCGCGTTCGTGCGCGGGTTTGTGTGTGCAGGTTTGTAGCTTCTCGTTTGCCGCCATCGAAAAGCACACAAAACACGCCAACGTCCGCGCATTCACTCGCATACATACACGTACCGCGCACCCAAATCTACTGCAATTGTTCTTATATAAGGCGATTTTGAGTTGCCTCGTTGCGTGTTCGAGGATAGAATTTCCCATTGTTTTTGGTTGCTTGTGGAACTTACGATCAATTGTAAAGGCACATTAAACAGAGTATCCATCTAGACGAAAACAGAAGCACGACAATGTAAACAAAAGGCTGCAAGAAGCCACCGCGTGTACACAGCGCACACTGACCGAGCCGAGCAGTACAGCAGCAGTTGGACAGGATGTGGCACAGATGCCGAGAGCACGAGCACGAGAGTACGCACAGGGATGGGAAAGGAAAGCATCAGTTGAGGGTGAGGTGGTGTTTGTTCAAACTATGGTGTTCGTTGGTGTTTGTTTTTCATCATTATAATCACGAAGGCAAAATGCCTACAAACATCGTTTAGGATAGTCTTACTATGATCGTAGTACTTGTGATGATATTTTCCATTATAAAACTGGATTCGGGTACTGAGTTGATTTATGAACTGTGTTTATTGTTCAGGATATGCTTTGAAGGCACATATTCGTATGATGCTAAAAACAAGATCAATACGAAGATTGTTGGTATCAAATCGATTTGGTTGAGAAAACAACGAAATACAACGAAAACACAACGTGACTCACAATCGATTAGTAATATGTAACTACTGATAGGAGATTGAGTACGATTACAGTTTGCATTGCAGGATGCTTTCCATGCCATTCGGGCACGTTTGATGCCGGCCGCATCCGTGCCTTGCATATCTCCGGCAGAGCCCAGTGCGGTGATTCGGTAAAGGATTCGGTAGTTAGTATAGGTGTAACGCTTTTGCTTCATTGTGCATTCGTGGTGTGTGAGCAGGTGACAGCAGCACAACGACAACAGGAAGAATTTTCGCGAGCGTAACGAACTCCGGTAGCTTGCCACATCCAGAAGAGGTTGCATCGTACTGGCTGAGTTTAGTGTCTGTGCGTGAGTTTTGTATGCTGGGTGTTCACCTGCGCGGAGGTAGTAGTAGTGGTAGTGATAGCAGTATTAGTGAGTGTTGTTTTGGTGGTAGTACCAGCAGGGTGGAACAGGCGGTTTATTGCGTGACAAAGGGACGAGTCTGTCATGGAGTGTCGGGTGTGTCCTGCCCGTCAGGTGTAGTTTGTCTCTAGTCGGATTTGTTTGTTTATTTGTTGTTGTTGTAATTGTGGTTGTTGTTGTTGTTGTTGTTGTTTTGGGAGTAATATCCTAGTTGGACCATTCTTTACTTACCACCATTCCGCAGGTTAGCGTGATTCCCCTTCCGCAGTACGTGTTCGGGACGATGTCTCCATAACCGACACAGAGGAACGTGATCGCGGTTAGCCACATGGAGTTCAACAAATTGGCATGTTCCTCGTCGTGAAACCTTCAATTTTGCCCCCCGTCACACCGAATCATTCGAGCCGAAAAGGGGTAACGGCGCGTTTGTGATTGGGACGGGTTGTTCGTTTGTTTTTTTTTTGTTCGATGCGATACAGATTCGTTTGGTTGAGGTCGTTGTTTTTGTCCAGGGGTTTATATTTGTGTGCAATATTCAACAACACACCACCGCACAGACGCCACAGGTGTGACCGGGTCATTCATGTGTACGTGTATGGAAGTGTAGTTTGTTTCCGAATTCCGCACGTTAGCAACCGGAGGATTCGAGATTTTGAGTAATAGTCGATACAGGTTCGTGGATGGTCGAGTGTCCAGTGATATGTGATAATATCGTGCATCAATTTGCGGGAAACACCATTTACCCAAATCGGACACATAACCGGGTACAAATGTATATATGGTGTGGTAATGTTCGTGTTGAATTGTTCATCACACGTGTACCGCATGGGTTCGTTGAAATAGATGCGAAAATTTAGGTATATTTATCACAACAAGAAACATCGTTTTGTGAATGTTTGAGGGACATTTTTTAGCAGTGGTTGTTGTGGTGGTGGTGTTGTTTACACGATGGAGAAAATGTGATATATAGAAACAACGAGCAACGAATGTTAGAATAGTAATATAACTTTGTTGAGTTGAATTTTGTTTTATTTGAAGGAAGAGAAGTGTTGAGGGTCATTAGTTCGAATGAATATTTTGTGCTTGTATGATGTTTTAGTTAGCTTCAAGCGCAATACGGTTTGTACGCATCAAACGAGGATTTGCGCTGCAAAATTACAATTACTTTATCGTATGAAATGAGGATATCAGAAGATGAGCATCCTATTGAATTACTGCATCTAATGATGGGAGAACAAAAATAGTACAGCTGTTAACCAAAAACACGTGGCTGAGCCGCTGATTTTTTTTTATTTGTTCAAGTTCAACATATTCATTCAAACAATGCACCCAATAGATTCACACACAGAAAGGACAGAGTAGACAGATAGTAGTTACAGTCAATGTTAGGCACATAGATGGAGATATCACACAAAGTAATACTGGTAAGCGAACAGAGAATATGAAATAAAAGACCTTATGGCGCTGTAACGAATGATCAACACGAGCGAAGGAAAAGTTGCATAGTCGATCGGTAAAATAATAATAACAGTTTCAGACACATACACATTTATCATTTAAATATTGTACATGTATCCACAGCCAAAAGGTACAGTAAACACATTTAAACACTGAAAAATAATACCAATTTACTATATAAAATTGCAACCAGCAGAGAGAGAGGGAGATATATGTATATATATATATATATTGGTATCGGAATATCATAGTCTCCAAGGAAAACAAATATTGAGTATGAGCGGATGGAGTAGAATAAGATAGAGAGTGAGTTAGGCATGAGATTTGAAACTGAGCAAAGCCTTTGAAAGTGATGGAAGAAAAACGAGAAAACAGAATAAAAGCAGTAAGAAAAGAAAGATTGAAAGAAAAAGGAAAAATGTTGTAAATGAAAGGAAATTAAACAAAATGTGAAGAAACGGGTTATAAAGACTGTAAGCCAAAAGTTGAGAAAATGTTCAGATTTTTAAACAATAGCAACATGTACTAATAGTTAACGTTGTTCAGGACACGCAAAGTTGAAAAATATTGACACAATCATAATCAATAATTGGACAGTGAACCAAGGCTTGCCCTATGCAACCGTATCTTTGAAAAACGTTTGCACTGAGTTGTTGTGTTTTACATGATGCTATTATGCATGAAGCTGGTAAGTTAGTGTATGTTAATAATGTTGAAAACATAATTGATATACTTAAGCGAGCAAGTGTAGTATATCAAACATAAAGCGAGGCGCAACTTATGTTCGATTCAACAAATTATAAATATTCGAAATTATTGTTATAATGAATACAAACGCTATACTCTATGAATACAAACAGTAAATCAACACTATTGAAGAATTAACATAATGGTTACTTTTGTCGGGAATATAACGGTTCCATCTTTTTTGTAATCTCTTCATTTTCTTGCAGTGGTTATAAAAAAGGTTTAGAATTCCTTGCGATATATTTTTCTTGTTGTAACATTATACTTTATTTATATTATATTATATTATACTATAGTTATTATTATAGTTTTATTATACAGTTTTCATACTTCTGAGTTTAGTTTTAGTCGGAACGTTATAGGTGAGTAAATAAATCACCTTGACTTATCTTTTGCTTATATTGGGTTGATATAGCCTTGGCCTTTTGAAACTGCTATTACAAGTTATTTACAGTTTTGTTTGACTGCATATCCGTTGTTGGAAACGTTTACTTTGCAAATAAATGTAGAATTAAAGATGAGTACTTAATGAAATTATGAACTATGACAACAAGGAGACTGTGTTCGTGTGCCATTTTAATCAGTTAGTGATTTTGTTGTTGCAGGTAGATGAATTTGAAGTGTACAGCGTAGACATGTTAGCATACTATTGGTAGCAATATCGGTGAATGGTTTGCATCAGTGCTTATGTCCAGCTCTACAGTGAAGCATTGAAGCAGGCTTACGGATGATGCACTAGTGATAAAACAAAGATATATTTGTCGATAGGTTTTTATTTAATGTTACGTTAAATTTGATTATTGTAGATAACATGTTTAATTTAGAAAGGTGTATGTTTTTTTGAATACACGTGCAATAATAGATCAGTGTTTTTATCTGCCAGAAGTTTTTAACGACACAGAGTCTATACTGTTTTATATTCGTACTGAGTGATAGCACCTATCTTGTTTTAAACAGAATAATTTTCCTGTTGAAACCAAAGTGTCATTCAAATTTGAATAAGCTGAAAATGCATAGTGTTGTGCAAAAAGTTACTTCGTATGCGTATGAATTAAGTAACTTTCATCCAACTAACAAGAATTTATTGTGTTTAAGTACATATCTGCTATATTTTATTGCGGAGCATTTTACTTTACTACTTCAAGACGAGTTGCGTAGTTGAGGGATCGTATCAGAAGTTGTTTGTAGTGTTTTAAAGCGTCAATTTTGACTTGATTGGCTTGAAGCAGCACCAAAACTTGTGGATTTATGATTAGAGCCAAGCTTCTGTCTATCAGTGATATAGGAAAAAAAACTCGTAAACGCACTTGATACCCCAAAAGTTTGTCTTTGAGTAGAATCAATAAAAGAACCTGGAAATTAATAAATTGGTGTGATTTGAAATAAATTCCATTTGCGTTAAACGTCGTTTGCTATTACATTCATTTGCAGCATTAAAACTTTGCGCTTATTGATTGCTATAAGCTATCTGTTGCACCTGAAATGCGCTGAGAAATGTTCAATTGAGAAGCCCAGCGCGTACAGTCTAAATTGAGTATTTAAATAACAGAAATGTCATGTGAGAAGAGGGTTTTCTGGATCCTGGACTATAAGATGACGAACTATTCCGCGGATAATGACAATTGGTAGAATAATGAACAGAACCATAACCACAAGCATCACCAAACAGATCACGCTTGGGAAAAATGACCGAGTTTAGTGATGATGTGATGACTGATATTGTCAAACAAACTAGTTTTTCTTGTTTTAAGCAAACTGACGAGCCTTTTCATCTCTTGTCATACCTTATTATCCTGCCAGATCGTGCCGTACCTACATGGGTATTTCTTTTACTTTTATTCCTTTTCTTTTTCTTTTTTTATTTCTTTTCTTTTCTTTCATGATTAAAACTTTAATAACATTGATACAATTATATGTCATTTACCTAAACTTTGTTTCTTTTGTTTTTTATCAGCTTCATTATTTTTTCTATCAAACCTATAATTTTACACTGATTGTCGGATAAAGGACACCAGTTATGGCATTGGTAGATTTGCTATGCTCAAGGTCATGCAATCGTAACGAAATGCAAAAAAAAAATGGTTCAGTCAAAACAGGCCAATATTGGTGAAGGATTTATGATTGAATTCATTAAATATAAATGGACTGTTTTTGTACTGTCGTTGCATTGTTACAGTTATACCATAGGCTTATGTGAAGCATAAAGAGATATACTGAATAAATATGTTTTGTTCGCAAAATCAACTGATTGCGTTGTTGTCTTTGGTGTTGCTATTTCCTTTGGGGACTGCATGTATAAAATAGCATGCGGAATATGAACAAAAACAAAACTGGTTGCCTGCTGAATAAATTAATATTTCCTGAATTCATTTCGCATCTGTTCGCTTTTATTAGTTTGGCTTCTGTTCTTCGGATCATGTTTTTTGTCCCATGTAGTAAGTAATACGTCCCATCAGCTCACAATAGTCCGATAATAAAAGTCACGTATTGCCATTTTTTGTCAAAATGGTGCAAACAAAAAAAAAGCTTAGCTGTACAACATGTTATAGGTTCGAATGATTGAACAAATAGTGAATACTGAAATAGAACTAGCTATAAGATTTGTGAACTATTTAAGTTAATGAAAAGAGTATTTGTAATTTTTCAAGAATAGTCAGTAAAAACCTGGACACCCTATAGTGAGCCATTGTTTTAGTGAAAGAAGCCATATTGTATACAATATGTGTTAGTGTTTTAACATGTGGTTTCAAGAAAAGACAGTCCGAAATTACATACGATTCAAAACGAACGGAAGGAATGGAAAGGTGCCCCGATATCTAGTCCGAAATTCGACTACTGATGCACCATTAAACATATATTATTTGAGTTTCTGCTCTTCCGTGCTACATCCTGATCTGCTTAGTCGAGGAAATTAGTGTAAAGCAACCGGAACAGATCATTCGTCGTCCCGATGGCGGGAACAATTTAACGGCGAATGATAATCAACATGACTTGACTATTGGTTCTGTGATTTTCAGTGCCAATCGTGAAATTTTTACAATTTGTACATATGTTTACGTAATTTTAAAGAAATCGCCGAATGGCAATTTTTTTGGATTACTATTATACTATCAACTACCAGAATTAGCTGCTAGCTATTTCCATTTCTTGAATAATAGTATAGTTATTGAACACGTTTAGTTTTACAAGTAACCGTTCGCATTGTAACACATAAGTAACGAGAGATGCTTAAATTGCCAAGGCGATAGACATATTTAGCTGTCCAAAAGAGATATCATTCTTGTTTCACTCTCAGTGCAGCTCTCTGCTATACAATTTACACGGAGAGCAGATTATTTCGATTTTGAATCGGGTGGTCAAAGTATTAATTAAAAACATTTTAACCTCAAAGTACAATGCGCCTCCATTTGACACCAGGCGTCTCCTTCATACATAAATTATAAGTAATAGTATGATATACTAAATATATAATATTGGGTATATATAATAATATTTAGATCTAACTAGTTTTGATTTTTTTTAAATAACGAATCATGTTTGAAACTTCCGCTTCGCACATTTTTATAAAAAATATGGTTTTGTACAAAATAAGTGTTTAAGTATAACTAATACCAAACATTGTGAAAAGTACAATTAAATGTAACAGTGTACGCCTGGATTAGCTAAAGACTCCTCGCTGCTTATCATGAAATGCTTTGGTTGTTGCACAAAAAATATAGAGAGCTAAACATTAACGTTCGCGCAGTTAACATTAACGTTCGAGCAGTGTATAATTGCGTGTTTGTTGGAAACAGTACCAAAATGACATTGCAATAAAAAACCAATTACAAATCTCATCTTCCGCTGTAGAAGTTTTCCGTCAATGCTGAAAAGGAATGCAGCTGACCTTATTGCAATGGAGGCGATAAGGCCGCGGCATGATTTAGCACCAGCAGTAAGTTTTCCGCCCGAGACCTATCTGGTAGCTGTCAAAGCGAAATCGCACAAAGTATTGATTTTCCGCCCGCGTTTTTTCTGACACTAACGAAGATTGACTGTTGTAAGAAAATGGCAGCTGGGTAAAATGTTGCATCTGCTGCAGGCGTAATACAGGAACAAATTGCATCCCAGTGCTTCGCGAGCTGCCGATGGTGAAGATGGATGGTGATGGATTAGACCGGTTTCGTGTGTGCGTTTATGTGCAGTGAGCTTGTGAACTTTGTATGTTTTTTTCTTCACGGCATTATCTTATGAATGTCGTTTTCAGCACATGCAGCAAACGTTCGATGACTCGCCGATAGCGAGATCAATTGTTCAATGAACAATTGCTCGAGAATGTAAAGAAATATACTGTTTATCACTTCGGAAAACAAAAGTTCATCACCATTTAATTTAGTGAGGAACATTGGGTTATACTTAAAAGTTGGCTTAATGCGTTTCTCTTGTCTGAGGTGCTGCAGTATAATTATGTTATGTATGCATAATTCTGAAGACGCTTGTAAAGTGCTAGTGATATAAATGGTACGTGATAATACAACCGCGTTAATTCATCTGCGTTTGTGATTCTTCAAGAAGAAACTTCCACGTGCTCAAAAAGTGTGGCGTGAAACTGAATGGATGAACAGCATGGAAAGACCTCTCATATGTATGTGCATTGCGTCAAGTGGAGAGGGCAGTCAAGTCGAACGAGAAAATGATACTGCTGCTACTGTTCCTGCTGCTGTGCTTCATGAAGTGGGTGGTTGTATAATGGTACATTAAATCATCGCCGAGCACGAGTGTGGGTGATGGGATCTAAGGGCCTGCTGGATGCTCGGTTAGCTAGTACGTCCGGAAAAAGTGGTCACCAGTGAAGAGAACTCTCCAAAACCAACATCATTGAACGGGCGCCAAATGAAGTTACTGATGTGACAGCACACCCATAGCGAAGGCTTTCATTTGGCGGAATGCATGCACAAACTATGTGCCGGGTCGCGGAAATGGAAGAGAACTTGGGAACGAAGGGAGTATCCGATTGGTACATCCATATGTCTATTCGGACATTGGTCCCCGCGTAAGGTCATTGTGGTGCCAATTGGATGCGAAGGGGTCTAACATAATGTTGGATGCAACACACAAGGTCAACGCAGTTATCTGTGAGCGATCATGGACCAACGGTACCCGGAAACATATAATCGTTTTTATGCAACATTACACCAATAATGATAACCATTTTAGCCGGCCTTTCTGTTTTAGGCGTACCAGTAGTGCACAGGCGATGCAATTACCCCTCACAGAATCCGCACTGCCCACGAGGTATAAGTATAATTCAGTTCCAGGGCAACCGTGTAACAACAATATCCGGTGGCAACGTTTCGGTTTTGTCAACAGTTCCAATCTATGTACGATTTACGATAACCGTTTGACATTAGTTTATGGTAGATCGTTCTTCCCCACTGTTACGGCGGTTGGGTGCTGTGGTGTTTTAAATGTATAGACATCCTTTGATTTTATAATGGTTTTCTCGATAAACCAACGAATGGTTATGAATGCAATATACATCACCATTTAGATAACATATAAATTAGTTGAGATTATGTTTATTGCAGGACCCATCCCTGGTTTCGTGGGTAAAGCCTTTCTGGAGTTCAAAAGATTTAAAATCGTGCATAGAATCATACTAAAGCATGTAAATATCATATCGACAGGAGCCCGTAAATTATTTTTGCTGGTAAAAAAAGTCGGTTGGTTGAATTAAACTTGTTCGATGCTCATATTGACTTCACATAGATGTATTGCAAGATTATAAATTGTTTCAAAACGAGTTTTAATGAAGTGAGCTCAACAGCTAAAACAAGCTTTTTCATGTTTAAAGAGAAACAGTTGAGAACTGTGCGGCTAAAGCTTGGATAGTGCAGATAAAGAAAGAAATATTGTTTTAGATTTTATTTTTGTTTTGGTAATGGAACGGTTATTTATTACAAAATAAAAATCTCCTTTGTAACGAGCTACACGGTCATGTTTCGGTTTACTAGACTGATTTTTTCACTATGATATCGGTTGGTCACTCCTGGATCGCAGGAGGAGACGGTCCAGATGGGATTGTGGTATCGGCACTGAAGACCAGTGCCGCTACCACTAGACCTCTGCCGCATTCGTTCCGCGCAATGGAAAATTTTGTGATTTGAAAAATTAAATAAATCGGCATAATATGCAACATTTTAAGACCGTTTCCTTCATGCGCTTATGATATTTGTATAAATGAAGTCTCTCGTAAAACAGTTACAGAAGCATGTTCTAAAAAGCGTGGAAGAACTGTACCCGGTGAAATTAGTGAAATAATGTCAAGAATGTTTGGATTTATTCAACAATAAAATTGAAGACAGAAAGAACTGAAGATAATCGAAGGCTCAAACAATGCATGCGGTGTAGTGCCAGAAGGGAAAGGCGTAGACGCAACTAAAACCAGAACCAGAGTAAAAGAATATTGTGAGACGCTGCATAATGGATTGGTGAGATTTGCTGTAGCGAAAGGACTACAGTTAGTTCGGAAACGACCAAGGTGAATTCTGAACATTGAAGCTATACGAACATCGTATATCAGCGCTATAATCAAGTATTACGTTGACGATACTGTACATGGAGTATGCAAAGCGTAAAAACGATTGTGATCTAGAGTTTCGGAAATGATAATGTTGTTAGCTAAGCACGGAAGCAAAATAGCATTTAGCGTTAGCAATGGCGGGCTTGCTGAATCGTTTGTCTCCGCGTGTGTGTATTATGGAAATATATGACTTGGATTCGAGTTTTGTATTTTCTTTGAAAACTTGCAATTCAATGTACAAATACGTTATCTGGTAGTGTGTATTGTTATGTAGAAATGTAGTTTTGCAGTTTTGCACACAGAACAGCTTACGACATGTAGGCAATGCTTGGCAATAAAGAAAAAATTAAAACCAGAGTATGTTGATCAAAATAAAACTTTGTTTCATTGTAATTAAAACCAACATTTGACTGATAAATAAAAAACGACACGTAGAGTGGAAGGAACGAATTCTAATGACATTGAGATATAGCACAGACAGATACAGAGGGGAACATATGAAATTGATAGAGATAGGAATGACATGAACAGGCAGAAGGAGCGAAAACAGTACAAGACGATCGTGAAAGATAGACAGTGAGAGCGAAAGACAGAGAGAGAGACAGAAGGAGTTAGGAAGAGGTGGAATATGAAGAGCGCGAGAGGGAGAGAAAGAGAGAGAGCGAGTGAGCGGAACAGAGAGATAGAGAGACAGCAGAAGAAAGAACGAGACAGTGTGAATGGGTTTGCAAAGAATGTGGATAGCTACCTTTCGCACTGTCGCAGCGTCCACGATGCAATTATCCACAGTGAAACCATGAACACTAGTAAAACCGTCCCGGGGCATATTGTCATTAGTGTTTTCAGCACAAATCTGCGAACGAAAAACGGGAACGGAAATGTATAAATTAACACGCGCAATACGAAGCTGTAGTCGTTGCTGTTGTTGGTAGCAAACCAGCGGCAGTACGTACCGAGTGTTGAAATTGATTCGATTTAGCGCACCTATACTACGTGACGAGGCATCGGTAAATAGTTTCGAATGTAACAGCATCACACGACATATCAGGTACAAACGAAGGAACATTGGCAAAGATAACGCGACGTCGTACGGAACTAGTTCACCCCCGATGGCTTTGTTCTTATTAGCTAATTTGGTAGTCCATAGAAAATAATATTGACCTGGAATGGGATGCACTGCGCAGATTAGTAATTCTAAAGCTATTTGGCTCATTCGCTGCCAGGTCATCGCTATTCGCCAGTCATCTGCGCAGTTGTCTATCATAAAAAGCTGTAGAAGGAAAGAAGAGAGAAGGGAAGTTAGAGTTAAGTACTTGACATTTGTTAAACCTTTTATGGCGGACAATTTTAAGAAATAAATGTAAATGTAAATGCAAATAAGGTCGTATAGATTTCGTTAAAAAATGTTTATAAGTTATCGTCTATTTTTGTTGTTTGTTATGGTATTGAAAACAAGTGTAATTGTAATTTTTTGTCGCTGTTGTATACCATACATTATAATTATTTATCAACACTCTTAGTTGCCTCGTTTTGTGAGTATCTGGATGTGTAATTCGAGTACTTCGAATTGCTTTTTGATTTTTTACAATCAGAATTATGCCTCATCACGAGCATTTCAACGATTCAACGATGCGTTTCATACTGCGAAAATTAAAAAAAAAATCACACTCTATGAACACAATATGAAGCGAAGCGGCAACTCTCCGTCATATCGTCTGCTAAAGCAAACAGAAATTGTTCTGCTCGTGCGATTAACACTTGGCAGTGGGCCAAATATCATGTCTTACCAGTTCCTACGCTCCAACTCCAGTATGAGCATGCATTGCTAGGTGGAACGCAGGACTTGGTGCAGTGGTGTGAATTTTGAAATTTTCATTTAGTTCGTTTTATAGAGTCGTCGTTCCGTATTTGCCGAGACCGGATTATTGTGGTCGATGCACAGTGAAGTTGCACAGTGCAACGTGTGTATGTGTAGGTGCCACCGTAAAGGTTGTGGCTGTCGTACCATGCTAACCTGCTGCTAACCGTTTTACACGGTGTGTGCTCTAAGCAGAACTAATAAATTTCCCAGATTTATTTACGAGCTCAGGTTGATGGTCAGCTGGTTATTGGGTTAAGTTTGCGTTAACTGCAATAACCGCAGTTACCCTGACAGCACGGTGCATCAGTAGCCGTCCGAAGGCTAGTGTCGCCTAAACAAATCAGAACTGGGGAGACATTTAATAACATTGGACCGCACATTGGCAAGCAAGATTTACGGCCTTTTGTCTGGTGCATGGCTTGAAAGGTGTGTGATTTAACAGATCGTACATTTGCCTGAGTTATATTCAAAATGTTCCCAAGCAGCATGCGCCAGCGGAAATGGGTTGAATTGCTCCGGGCTTGTCGTATGGTTATTATTGACGGCGAGTTATAAACGTTTGAGACTTATCTTACACAGAATAAGATATAGACTTAACTAGGTTTTCTCCAACTCATAGAATCAATGAGGAATGAGACTCAATTGCTTAATTTCAGTCTAAATGACTTCAGGACAGGACATTAAACTTGCTTACTATTTGTAAAAAAATGCTTTTATTTCTGATTTTGTGGGATTTACGAACATTACGAACAAGCATGTAGTCGATATTTTTTTTAGGTTATTATTAGGTAACTTTCAAGACTAATTTAAAACTAAAGACTTAATTTTCAAGACTAATAATTGAAGTGTTAACCCTGTTCGCGCACCATACGAAAAATAATGAACATAAACATAAAACTAAGGACAGACTTACTCACCTGAACTTCCAAGGCGTGGTAGGCTACGATAAGCCCTAGTAAAATCACAGTCGATACGGATATTAACGTTTTTAAAGCGGTCGAATAAAAAGATGCCTGTAACGAGAAGAGACAGAGACAGGAGATAATTAATTCCAGACTGCTAATGTTTCGTACAAGTTTTTAATAACAAATGAGGTTATTAGATCTAGTGCCTAGCCGAACACGGTTAAAGATGATTAATTATTTCTGCGGCGCGAACTGATAGAGCTGGCAAACGCAGGATACGATTGGCTGTAACATGGTTATGTGGCGAATCTGTGGAGGGTTGTAATAAAATTAGCTCCAGAAATCAACACAAAGGCATCATTAAGATTGATTGTGAGATTAATGGCATGATTCGTCATAAGGAAAACATGGGCCGGAAATAGGTCGGCTTTTGTTAGGTGGTTGGAGCCGAACCAGAACTAATTGATCACACGTGTTTGCAATCATCGCGATTGTTGAGGAAATTGAGCATGGAGTAGACTGTAAACAGGCACGCTGCGAGGTGTGTAGCAGTGTAGTTCGCTATTTAAGATCCTGCTAGAACGATTTTAAACTTTTGCAGTTTAAACTGAACCACCAGGGCAAAGCGATATGGTGAGGTGGGAGAGAATGTTAAAAACCCATAATTTCTAATTAATAGCATTGCTTTTGTGAATCACATTCCACCACTCCAAACACGAAATAATAAAAAAAAACTATTCTGAGAATGCTCAAACTGCTAGCTTATTAGAAATCCGAAACTCATACTCAATTCATCATGCATCCGTGAGCGACGTAATAGGTGCATAATGTTGTTTGAAATATATTTGCATAACATGACATTGGCATCGAGAAATGCAAATAATTTGCCCTGAAAAAACCTTTAAATATAGATTGATCAGTGAGTGAATTTAATTAGCAGGGCCGAGAGTTTACAGAGCTGACCTTGAAAAACATGATGATTATCAAACGAACACGAGCTACGATACAATTCGGTCGAATGAGTTGAACCTTTTAATGTATGTAAATTCCACTATTTTGTGCAATTTTATTCACGGACGGACACACCTCTTCGGAGTTCCGTAAAGGGTCTCACTATTTCCACTACAGTCCCTCGTGCGCCCGGATATCGGCGTCGGATTCCATTAGAAATGATTATTTGCTGTGTAGCCGGTTGAGTGATAGCTTTTCCGCCGATTATGCTTCCGAATATGATTACGATCCATTAGCAGCGGTTGTGGCAAACGCGCGCGAGGTTTGGGATGCCGAACTCCGTCGGGAGACTAGTTATTTATTGCTGGTACACCGCTCCGCAGCCTCAAGCGTTCCGGTGTTTTCAGCCGGACTAAAATATTCCGGTACTAAGGGGGTAGAGGTGAGAAATTTAAATTTCACATGATGAATGTAGATTATTATGATACGTATGAGTGGGGTCCGGATATTTACTCTTCCTCAGAGTTCAAGCTTCCCACCGACCCGGCGAAAACCAGCTCGGCTCAACTGCCCGGCACACCAGTAGCAACAATCCACCCACAAAGGCAAACATCTGGACGGATGTTTATTATTGTTGCTGTCGATGGTTCGGTTGGAGTTGATAGTCTGGGTCGAGGCGGTATAAAGCTGGACGGAGTTCCGGGCCGTCACCGTGCGATTGGCTGCGTGCACATGTTTACAGCTCATCGGTGCGTTAGCAATTACGTGTGTACAAAATAGCTCTTTGCTAATTACCCGTCGTTTATAAATATAATGCTGGGAAACTATTTCAAGACGCTCTCGCTGCTTTTCTCCGTCTTTCTGTAGCGTAGCATACCGAGCGGAGGAGATGCTGAGTAGGAAGAAAATTTACATCAAACGGTCCTGACAAACCGCGGTGTGCGGCAGGATATCACAGCAGTTAATAATTGATCTATCACTGCGGACTGCTGGTGTTATGACGCTCGCAAACGTAACGCGCGTGTTGAAGTGGCTATGATCTATTTCCGTTGAACCACACGCAACCGGCACGGGTACTTCCGTCGCAGTGAAAGGTGGCGCCATCGGCAAGCCCTCGCGTCCATCCATTACAATCAAGTAGCAACCAGCAGCGTCTTGTGCGAAAGCCTGAAGGAGTAATTGAAATTTCAATACTTCCTTCCATACGCTCGCGAAGCGGCTGCTTCGTGACGGGAAAACGTTTAGAGCACGTGCTAACCACTGCATGCTGCAGTGCATTCACTCCCGCGGCTGCAAATGCGACTAAGGGCAGCTAACGTAAATAAATTTCCTTCTGCATATTTTATTCCGCCACATTCGATAGCTGATGGTCGATGCGCATACATAGTGCGAATGGTACGCTACCGGCAGCGCTTGCCCGTCGAGGGATCGCAGTGCATTTATCACAGCCATTTATTCTATTATCATATTTCTAGTTCTCGCTGCTTGTTGACCTAGTTAGCCAAACTGCATTACATTATGCTACGGTGGGTAGGCGAACGAAAAAAAAGGTATAAGAAAATGGATGCCCGGTGCACTTAATCCTCACTGTGTGCCGAAGGCGCAATCACTCTCACCCGGAAGGCGAACAGTCCCGGGACTAATCTATTGTATCATTATTCTAAGTTTTTGCAGCACCCGCTTATCTGCGAGTGGAAACGCGCAAATCATTCGACCACTTGGGGCGGAATACACTGGAATGGATGCATTTGTTATGTGTACTTTAAACCAGCTAGCATATAAAGCTAGGTTGCGAGTAGGAAGGTATTATGAATGTCGTGTTATTTGTTTCACACAGTCAAAATAATTTATCTTCGGTACCGAGATTTGTATAATGCGATGGAGTCCAATACTGACTCTTCGCAATGCAAACAATTATATCCATTCAATACATAAAAACATACATAAATCTCGAACAAATCTACGTACGTTTTTTGAATATATGTGACTCTTTTAAATTATTGAGCAAAAGTTATTGAACATTATTGAGTTTTTTTCTTTGCTAAATGCACTATTTCTTTTTATTTTTATCTCTTTTTACTGTTTTTGTCTATTTTTTGTCCTGTTATGTGTTCTGTTGAATTTTAAAATTTTAATTCTTTGTTGAACTATCCTTCTCCTGTCCTAATTACATCATCTGTTCCTATTGAAATTCAGTTTTTGTCTTTTTTCTTCGCTTTTGTTATGATCATGTTTTGGTGTGTTACTTTGGGCTAGAATTACCCTAGAAAATTATAGTAATAAAGGTTAGCAACGTAAAATTACTGTACATTTATTCTTGTTGGTGAATTAATAATAATAATTATATTAAAACAATGTTGTGTCGGTCATTACTCAGGTATAGTCATTACAGAAGGAACGAAGCCTGCGCGTTTTATTTGTCCTGTCCTGCTATAACTTACTGTGATTAGATATACATTTTATTAGTAGATCGTATATCGTTGGGTGTTTGAAGTTCTCGCCAGCTGACGTGGTTGGATTATTGAGGGAAAGTTTATTTTTATTGCACTTTGCAAGTATGCTTCTGGTTCTCAAGTCAACGATAGCAGTTTGGTCGAATTTAAAATATGGTCTTTATATCGTAAGTATGATTTTGTTCATATTGTTATTCGATTTGTCCTACCAGAATCTGGCACTGGTTGAGTTTAAATCGCATTGGCCTGTTTCGTTTTGCGATGCCGTGCTAGGTACTGTTTTATGTCGTATTATTGTTTTTATGATCCTGCTCAAATGTGCACTGCGGCACCAGTTTTATCTTTTTAATAGGTTTTAGGGAGAGCTCTCTGGATTGCATTTTATTTCGTTCCGAGAACATTTACCTGCACGCCAATCAGTCCGTCATTTTTGTAGACGTCTGCTTCGGAAGCAGTAAAATATTTCCATCGTTTGGTGCTAATGTGAAACAAAGCATAATTTTATGAACGGTACGTGCTAGGAAAATTAAAATGACAATCACTTCGAACCGTTGCACGCTGTGCTGGAGGTGTTGGCAGAATTTGTTTCAAAAAAACAAAAAACAAAAGCAAAATGAACAATAATGGTGTTAAGTGAACCGCATGACAGGGAAAAATGAGTTTCTTTCCGAAATCTTTCACCCGCATCGGGGACCGTAGCGTGTGCGAGCGGGATCGTTTGAGTTTAAGACTGCGGCACCATCAAAGGGTCACTATTCTGTGTGTATGTGTGTTAGATTTATTGCAGAAAGTTATTTTAGTGACTTTTTTGCAAGCGATTCGTGTGATCAAATTGAAATCGGACACGACAAAGGCGGGGAACGGCAGCATAGTAGTGTTCGAGCAACGATGTTCCAAGCGTTCGGCTAGACAACGAAAAGCCGCATCAAATCGATCTATTGCAGCAGGCTTGCTTCTGGCTTCATTCGGAGAAGTTGTTTTTATTAATGTGCAGGTGTCAATAATTTGAAAACAATTGTAGATTATTGCTGACAAAACAATTTTTCGTTTATGCTTCTTGAATTCTAGAAAATATTGATACAGTATACTCATTATTTCTAAACACTTTCAATTGATACGCATTACGCACTATTATGCTGCTGTGGGGTTTGGTAGAGGAGTTGGTGAAAGCTCGTAAAGGCCTGAACACAAATTACAAGTTTGATTCAATTCAAATGCTTTCGGTTAACAGAGAACTTCGCATGGCTTCGCTTGTAACGGATGAATAGTGATTAATTGGCACTAGTGAAAGATGTTTCACACCGGATTTTTATGCTGGAAATGCATTTTTCATGTACCACGGGTAGCAAAGCGTTGCTGCTCGCTTCGTGATTTTATGCTGTACCGCAACCGTGCACGAGAGAAGGATTGCATGAAATATAAATGTTTGTTCGAAGGAACAATCAAATGATTTCAATAAAATGTTCATGTTAAACTTTGCAATTGGCGGAGGTTCATTTTGTGTCGATACATTCAATAATTCATTCATCACACTTTATTATTGTGAATATTTTGCAGCGGCAATTTCACTTGACGCTGAGAAGTATTGTCGAAATGAATTAACATGGTGTGTTTGCAGTACTCGTCAATGCATAAAATATGGTAGATGTGAATTATATGAGCGAGCACTGTGTGTTTGACATCGTGTGCGCAACTCACCGTGTGCATATCTGTATGCATTTCAGAGATTTAGCTTGATAGTATGAGATGCGGTATGCTCTCTTCACCCTAGACACCTGGAAAGCTATCGCTATCTGGAAAATGGCATTGCTCGCACACCGTTGCGGTGTATTAATTATGCAGGCAGCAATGCTCGTTGCTGCACACAAATTGAATTTTACGTTTCACCAGGTACGGATACGGTGGAGAGATGGTCAAGAGCACGGGCGTTATTTAATTGCGTCACTTTCAAATATTTCATTCCATTTTCACATGCTACGGAACGGCGATTGCTAGTCTAGTGGAGCATGAATGAAACTGGTATCAAATTGAATGTTCAGCGACTGCATACTAGTGAACACAGAGCGATACATTCTGGTAGGCTAGTAATTTAGATTACTTATTCCACCGTGTAGTAAAATGTATCACCAACTTTGTTACACATTGTGCCAAACACAGCAGATGAAAGCAAATAATTTCATTACTAAACTATTAGATAGACATTATTGCACTAAATCGGCTAGAAGCTGATAACGTAATGTACGTTCCTTGAGTGACCATAATTTTCTGCTAGGTAATTTAATGGCGATTTTATTTAGGATCAATTTACATTTGCTTTGCAGCAGAAGGCGGGCGCAATAAGAGCAGAGTTCATGTGATTGGGAGCATACTGGGCCCTGCTG
>KZ069092.1:207616-223412 GCA_002091845.1 Anopheles cracens
ACAGGCTTTCGGAGCTGAACGGGGAGCGGAGAAGAGAAGAACAAATGTAGCATGTTAGCACTCGAGTAAGGAGCTAGCATACGAGTTTACACACGTGTCTGTGTGTGTGTGTGAGTGGTTGTGTCGGATGTGAACATTTGGTATGCGCATCGTTCTCTAGTTTTTGCGTGGTATTGGAAAAGCATTTACTGGTGAGTGAGCAGGTGGTGGTTGGTGATGTGTGGGCGAGATGAGTATTTTTTTATTTCATTCGGGGACTCTCTAACATAGTGGTGAACGAGGAGTCTAGTCGATTTTCTACAGTGTATGCTAGCATTCTTAGCGAACTAATACATATTTGGCGAAGCAAAATCAAACAATCTATGAAACGCTAGATGCATCAGCGACAACGTAAAACAAAACAGGTTAAAACGCACAGCCGGCTTGCAGTGGACATCCTTTGGACGTATTCAATCACATACGTGCATGTATGTGCATTGATAGAAAATAATATGTACGACTATAGCAATGCATAAAAACGCCACCAGGAACAATTGAATGGCTCTGGTGGGATAATACCGGGCTGAAGCGCAGTGAATCAGTGCCCGGAACGGTCACCGGAAGTGGGATGGAAACGTGCTCAACAGCACGAATGAAAAACGCTGCAGCGAGATGTACCGGCGTCCGAGCGTTGGCGAGAGCGCGGATGTACCGGCCATTTGAATTTCATGGCCGCTTTTTTATGCAGCGAATTTTTCATCCATATTTTTATCATTCCCACACGGCTCACCGTGAGCGTGATAAGATAAAACAACGAAGGCACCAACACGAAAGCAGGCGGTGCGGGTGGTCGGCGTCTGCTTCGCGGTTAAGGGTTACCCTTTAGCCTTCCGTTTATAACGTCGTTAACAAAAACCCAACCCGATCGGTTGCGGGCTGTGCGCAATGACCAGCGGATGTTACGGATGACTGCAGCTCGCTGCAACCACAGTGTGAACCGCATAACCTTCAGTGGTCATTTTCCACCGGAATGGCGCATCATCCGTCATTTTGCCTTTTTTTACAGCTCCGCTTTCTTCTGGTGGGACAGCGTGCACGAGGTGAGGGGAAGTGCCCGATGGGGATAAGGTTAATGCTTTACGCTTATTTCAGGGCCATAGGCCAAACGCAACGGTCAACCAGAATCCGGCGGATGACCGCTTGTTACGGGACCAGTATAACATGCACTTAATGCATGTTTGCTTGGAGAAGGAACGCCAGTGCGCTGGAGTTGAAACCCGACGATAAACAGGGGCTCGCATTCACGTTAATTCAACTGAATGTGGGTGGATTCAATAATAGAAATATTAACGCATACAATAAAACTGCAATGAATGCTACTTAGCGCTGTCTGTGTACTCTCTACGTATGCTTTTCAATTTATTTGCAGGAATTTGTTGAGATATATGTTAGGAAGCAGGATTGTGTTGGACACAGCTAGCCTGGTGTGATATGTTTATCTAAAAGCAGGATAAGCGCGGTTGAATATTGATTCCTGTACGGTCCATAGAATAGCAGTGAAATCAGTAAATAATAGCTAGTGCAATAATTAATTCTAATCGAATATACAGATAGTAACCGAACTAATGCTACACGAAAGGTATATGGGGATAAATGTCATGTTGTAAAAGCAATGATACGCTACAATACATCGTGGGTGTGTGTTTCAATACATCAGTTTTTTTTGTAACTATCGACAATAGACTAAGCTTCTAGGGCTAAGCGATGATAGACTAAGGTATTTCTAGCAGCACAAAGCAAAAGTTAATTAACTTTTCTCATGCATGCAATGCAACTGAAGCTAGCGAGCAATTCTTGAAAGTATTTCCTTTTATAAACGAAACCATACACTTGCTTTTCTATGATGATGACATAGAAGTATGACAGTTATTGAAATGTAGATTCCATTAGCTGAAAATAGTATGAAGAATAGTTGTCACTTATACATACTACCACTTACAACGGTCTCTTTATATGGTTATCAACCGGTTTGATGGTTTTAATAGTCAAATTGTATTAGCTGAAGCTCAACATTTCAAACAAAATACTGCATATGAACATATAAACAATTTCATGTGACGAAGCATGTGACAGAACCTCGACTAAGGACTAACTCGACTAAGGACATAATACTTTACTGCACTAGCACACGAAATGACATAAATACCATACAATCATTGTTCGGAAAACACCCATAAGCCCGCAGCGGAGGGTCTTATTAGACTTAAGTGAAATGTTCATCAGCCTAATGAGTGAAGGTATTGAAGCATAAAATGAAGACATTCGAACAATGGTGGCTCCTACTGATGGCCGCAGTTTAGCGAAACAACGGTGCGCTTAATATTGATGGTCACCGATTAACTGAAGCGGAGAGTAGCAAAAACAGCGTTGCGTTCTTTCGTCGGGGCAACCAACATGCCCTAGGTTTATACCTACAACGTTGTGCGAACAACGCCGAATACCGATTGAGTTAGCAAAAGTACCCGTAAGTATCGGTTGCTGTTCCTTCGGTTTTCTTTAGTTCGGCATGTGCACCCACCCATCCCTATCGGGGCAGTGATTGTTGTCGAAGAGGCGTGAGAATGACGGAACTTTTGGTGTCTTCGGAGAGGGATCTCGGGTGGGAATCTCGGCAAAAATAAAAATAAAACATCCTTGTGCCCGGTCGTGCCGGCAGCCCTCGGGGGCGGGTATGCAACATGATGTGGGCTGATGGGGAGAATTTATATTGAAATTCCTTCGGCTCACCAGCGTTCGGGTGGCTCCCGTCGAACCAACCGCAAATGGCGTCGACCGGTGGCGTTGGCCACGCAGCGGCAAAAGCAATCATAGAAATAGTGGAAAAGACAAAATGCCGGCACTTGGTGAAGCGGTATCATAAAGTGGCATTAGTGTGGCCGGAAAGTTCATGTTTCGATCTGCGTTTGAATGTGTGTATGGTCGGGAACAGGCTGCCGGGATGGCGGGCGGGTAGAATGGCGGGCCTGTTGTCTCGGAGTCCTCGGGCAAGTTTGTTTGTTTGTTTGCTTCAATGCTCGTTTGCTCGTTTTGCTTGTTTGGACGGTCTCGAGCCGAATGGATGTTGTACGTTTGTTTTTCGGTTTTTCTTGCTACATCGAGGAGCGTGTACGCGACCGTATACCGACACGGACGCCAACAGCTTGTTGTTATTGAAATTGAGCGTGCCCGAGAGGTTGCGCGCTGCAGAGAACAGCGGAACGACTTCCGAGGATCTTCCGTACGAGCAAGTGGCGAGTCTGCTGCGTAACAATTGCCGGTAGCTCAATCAGCTGCCTCCGGGACGTCATCCCTAACCGCAGCGTGTGTCGGGACACTTGAACCCCTTGAGTGTTTATACGTTGGTTCGCGAAGTGGTTGGAAAATTTCGTCATCTACCAAAAACATTCGTTTCAATTGTTGTATGGATGTATTTCTTAATTTTGTGTTGAGAATGTTGCGTCTAAGAGCGCAGCAGGGGGAGTCTTACCATGACAAATACATGGAAGAATCTATGCACAATCACTCTCAACTGAGGGAAGTTTCATTTTCATCATCATGGTCGAAGCAAAGAACGAGGCATAGCAGCATAGAATGCAGAGTAGCAGATCTTTCGAAGAACACAATGATGATTGCTAGCTTTGCTTCATGTCATTGGCCTTCTTTCCCTGATGAAACCTACCCTTTGTATGTTTGCTCGTTCATTTGACTCCACCTTGTGCTTGTACCAAATAAAAAAAAACTGCCATAAAAGAATGTAGGAACAGTTTTGTACGTTGCGTTAGACTTTGAGTACACAAAGTTGTATTGGTGAGCCTAATCTAATGAAATTTTCGGACAACATTCAGAGAAACATTCAGCATGTCGTATACATTGATTTCAGATAATTTTGTAACATGTTTTGGTTTATCGTTTTCTGTACAATTGAACATCAACATCGTTGAAATTCATTGCATAACATCTATTTAATATATTTATTTATTTAGGAAGTGATGGAAAAAATCATTATAAAACTAATACAGTTAATAAAGATTGTATTATTTTTGAATTTGTGAACAAGTAACTAAAACGCTAAACTAAACTAAACCAGCTAAACCGAATCTTTGTCGGGAAACAAATAGCTAAATAGAACAGAATAGCTGGTGCGCAAATATCCTCCCAATCTTATAATTGCTCTTACCAGAGTGTGAATTGCTTACATCTGCTGAGAACCACCGAGACAGGCTTTTCGTGGTATTTGTGCACATTCAGCAATACGCGAAAATGACACATCATCGCTAAAGTCAGACTACAGGAGCGTTGCAGAACGCCGCGCGCCCGATAAAGATTTTGTTTCGTTGTTTGACCTGCGAAATAAAGCTGATCATTTTTCATCACACCACCCATCGCACGCCCTATAGCTCAAATCGCTTTCGTCGGGTTGTTTTCGAGCCTTTACAGATTGAAAGCCTTTTTTGGTGTGAGCATGTGTGCGTGTGTAAAGACTCCTTCTAGCAATGTCATGCCAGGACAGTTGCTTCGCTGCTTCCAGCTGAGCTGGCACCCGGAAATTAATGGGAAAACCAACGTCTCCATAAGTCTCGATGATAGTCTCGGACGGTGCGAATAACATCAGCTGATAATCGCAATTGATTGATTCGGGGATTGTGCTGATGCTGCATGTACCATCTATCATTTGTCGATGGTTTGGTGGCGACTTCCAACTGATACGAAATATCCGGTCTGACGCCAATAAAGATTTATGAGCCGAGCTAGCTGCTTAATTCTTGGTAGTTTATTTTTTACCTTATTTGTATGGTTGCGTTTGTTGATGGCATTTTATCTATGCTGGAACACCTTTATATCGCTTATACATGTTATGTTAGCTATGTTCCTATGCTATTTGTTTATGTATTGCTTGACAATGCATATGTTTTTAAGTTTACATATTGTATATAAATAGTTTGGATCCAATTCAATTATCAGTAAACTTATCACATTAGATCGTTTTATCCTTGATCTTTTATTTACCAATTGAGGTATATAGTCACTTTGAAAAGTTTCTCAAATGCTAGTTTTAAACCGAGAGCCTTCTTGCAATCTGGAGGGTCTCAAAATCTAGGGCAATGTCTAAAAAATCCTTGGATCTTCCAGCTTATCTCATTTGTTTATAAAGCTCGAAGATTTAGTTGCTATTTTGCCATTCTTTTACTTTGCCATCAGCATCCAAATTGTACCGCATATCGTAAGCACATCAAGCTTTCCAGTACAAGGCAGTAAGCCATTAAAATAGGTTTTAAATTAAGGCGACAAACCAGAGAATATAGGAAGATGTTCAAAGTACTTGGTTTATTGCTTTAATTTCTCCAATTGTGTGCATGATGCCATTACATTAGTATGTTGCGTATAAATCGTCAGGACGACTACCTATATCTGATATTTTGGCGGTTGTATAAAGTATTTAGTTTTTCGTCCATATCCTAATAAATAACTCAAAGAAACCATGAATTTATATTATTATTGAAGACTACTCGTTAAAAACCATACTTGGCTTTACTGTGGAATATATATTTGAATGGAATGAAAAGAAAGAATCAATAAAGACAGTATTTATATGTCACCAAGAGGCAAGTAAAATTTCTCCGAAATACGACAGGGCTCAAGTTGCGCCCTCGTTGATGACCACATTCGTTTGTGCACTAAGCCACCATTACCGCCCAAGAGGATGCGCAGTCGTAACACTGGGAAATGCTCCATTTCTGGGCGATCGGCCACAAAGAAGAAAGTTTCCTGCAGAGATTAGTCGTTGATGAAACGTACGACGGTACGGTGGTTCGAAACCCCTCAGCAGTCGTAGTTTGAAATGAGCACAGAAAAAACAAAACTCGGCCGAAACGCACCCCTTATAGTGAGAAAAAACAAAATCGCACATGGTGGATAGAAAACGGGCTGTTGGTTACGGACACCGGAAGCACTGCTGATTTTTTTTTCACCAACCACTGATTTCTCGAGCCTTCTCTCTTGCTCTCGCGGGAGCTTAGAAGTTTAATTTGAACTAATGGGCAGCGTTTAGTCGCGTTCGTGTCCCGGTGGTTGTATCATCGGTTGGCTATCGTGTCATGTGAGGAAACGCGACTGTGGTGGTCGGCCAGCGCGCTGCCAAAAGGGAAGGGAAAGCAGTACAAAGAAATTAGCATTTTATTTTCTTCGCCTCGAATGCTCGATTAAGCGAAATTCGTTCCGGCGCAAATGCTGCTTGGGTGCAGAGAGGTGGGACGGGATGGAACGCGGGCGCTCGGCTCGGCGGTATGTTTAATCTAGCGGCAATTTCCCGATAGTGCCCCAATGGTGGAAAGCGCTGGATAATTAAACGTAACTCCCGACACCCATTATCCACTTACAATCCTTTCGAGAGGTATTGTTTGTGTCGTGCCGTTCGATGTTGGTTTGTCTGTGGTGAAGGAGAGTCCAGATAAGATAATCACACTATGTCGTATTTATGCACGGCGAGGGTGCTATGGTTTCTACGGTAAAACATAGCGATATGAAATTTTACAACGCAGAAAAAACATAAAACCGTCGAAAGTGGTTGATTCCAAGTTTATTAGATGAGTTGTGAATACAATCTTGTTGTGTTTGCAATGGGTAGTGTTGGAATCGGAAAATGGAAAATTTTCGTTAATTTGAAACAGGAATACTTCACAAATTGACATTGACATTGACCGACACGTTCCAGTGTAAGATTGAAAAAGGTTGGTGAAACATGTAATGTGTAGCTTAGCATGTGTATACAATATTTTTTATCAATCATTAATGCAAGTGTAATACGAAACCTAAATGAGGACAAGCGAACTGAGTTGTATTTGTTTACTCGAAGAAACTCATTAACATCATGGCAAAGGCATAAATCTTTCGCATTATCTGAAAATGTAAGAGAAATTATACAAACGCATCAAACAGTAAATAACAAATAGGAACAGTTTGCTCACTGAGATGAAAAGGACGATGTTTAGAGGAGCCATACTAGCAACGGTCATTTCGACGGCATGCTGACTTTTGTGAAACATAATTTGAAAGATCCGTCTTTCCGAACGATCCATCAGATACCACAGCGAATTATAAAATGCGTGTTCGATCTCTTCGTTCTGAAAATGATAGAATATGAATTTTTCGGACAGTTCTCACTACAGTACCTGGAACACGATTGCAACCTTAATGCTGAGAATGGTTCCGAGAAGACAGAGCTCAAATAGTTGGACTGTCACTGCAATGCCTATGGAAAACATAGTAAAGCTACCGTTCACATAGCAACCGAAGAGAGCACCGGTGAGGTTGAATACGATCGAAGCTACTTGGACCCAGTTGTTGAGATAGTAACGCTGTTCGAGATCCTGCTCATACCTGTGTTAGCGAAAAGCATTGCGATTAAACCGTGCAGACAAAATCATACTAATCACACTGGAGATATTCACTCTAGCACACGTTGGTGAAGAAACAATATCTCAAGCAATTTGGCTTTAACCAAATGCCGGTCCCCGGTGTGCTTGGCATCCAGCAAAAGCGAGTTCATTTCGGTGACTTCATTTTTAAGGACATTTGCATACCCAGCGACGCTTGTGACAAAGAGTATCAGCACACTTTCCGCGGCTATAAAACCAGCAGTGCCGACCACCGCCAAATAGAACTGTAAGGATAAATTCATCCAGTAGTGCGACGTTTTTTCCGGATCAGTAAACGGTATGAGGATCGCGAATATCAGAACTGTGTCGTTCTTAAAAAAGTACATGACTGCGGGGGCAAATACTAAGGTAGCGAGCGTAATGCAGAATTGTAGCGTAAGATACTGCCTCAGTAAACAAATGCGTTCCATAAGCTTCAGCAACGTTGCATTATTCTGCTCGTGTTGTCGACACTCGTAGTGAAACAGGTCCAAACGGTTGTACATGACTTCGAAGAATTTTCGATACCGCACCGCAGTGTAGAACTTCACAACGCCCTAGGAAAACATTTGACAATTATATAAGATGTTATGCAAGCAAAGCCAATATGCTATGTTGATCACCTGTATTATGACCCCGTACATCGCGGCAGATTCCATGATTTTCACCAAATTGGGCCAAAAGTACCACACGGTGTAAAACTCGCCGACTAGTAGCATGCTAATTCCGAAGCCAGCGGCGAACGTAAGCACATTTGGCCTATAGTTTGGCTCCATTATGTCCAGACCGACGAAAGAAGCGTACCATCGTATCATGCTAAGGTTATGAACGTATAAATCGTGGGACAGTGTAAACTTCATCCTGAAACGGTTAGAAGATGACTGAAGTGCATGGTGACAGCTTCACCGTGCAACAGGTTCCAACATTAACAGCTCAACGATATGAAGCCAATTACTCTTGGGAAAGGAAACAGTTGCGATCGTAGGAAAATGTACAAAAACGATGTTTAAAATGTGGCTCTTTTTTATTTGGTTGGACTCGTGACAGTAAACAACCCTTGGAGAAATAAGTTTTTCGTTACAGTTGATAATAGTTTTTTACTCGGTACGAATCAGTGATACCACATGTTATTATTTATTCTCAAACTAGAAAGGTTAATTATCTAGTGGATTGTTCAAACGGAGTGCTGGTTATTGTAACGCCATTTAAAAAAATCTTAAATTGACTGTAATTATTCAGTTGCAGATTAAATAATTAAAAACTACTAAATCCTTTGATCAACGGGCAGGAGTACAGAAAGTTATTTGTGTCCTTCTCAACGAATCACTGCGAACTAACATATTCATAATTGTGCGATAAGACGTTGCTCACGAAGGCTGTTCATTTCTCGTTGATCCTACGTGTTATGCAGTGTGGTATGTTCCGTTCTAGGCAATTAGGACAATTGAACACATTGCTGGAAGAAGTAAGTCCACACGACTAAGAAAACCGTGTGATATATGACGTTGTTTTCGTTCTTGTCAGGAGCAGAAATTTATTACAACTTCTTGGATAAGCACTCTGGTTAATTATACGTAACCATCGGATGGTGCGCTGAACCGATTGTTAGCGAATGACAATTGGTCACCAGTGTTATGGATGCTCAGCGTTTTCCCTCTGCGATCGCCGCTAGTAGTAGCGCCCTGATTATTGCCAGTGCGGTCTTTGTGCTTAAATGCGTTGATCGCATTCTGTTTCTCAGTGGACTGTATAATTTTTTGTGATTTCTTTCGAAACGTAGAAAGGATTCGGGAGCACAACACGTCTGTTCGCTAAGCCTTTCTTCTTCCTCTTACTTTATTCTATATTGTCAATCTGACAACCATCTCAACCAAGGTGGTTGCAACCCCGTTGTACTCCACTTGCACAAGATGTGTACAACACATTCAAACTCGTCCCAACACATTCTGTTTTTATGGTGCAGGTTTGACCGCGAAGATGGTAAGCAAAGCGAAAAGGGCTTGGTGACCTTACACTGAAATAGTCATACTTTCGTGACTAATCAAGCATTAGTGCATGAAAGTCGCTGTTCCGTGGTATTTCTCAGTTCTGAATGCGTAAATGGTTAGCAACGGTCCTCTTTCGTACGCTTTTCACTGTTTCCTACGTACGTTGTACGTTCCGCTTTCGCTTCGGGTCGTTAGGATTTGCTTGGTTTCATATGCAATCTCCTGGAAAAAGTGGAGCAAAGTGAGAGAGTTGCAAAAGAAATTCTTGATTACATAAAACGATGATGCAATCTGTCGTCTCGCAGCTTCCTTGCGTTGCAGTGTGCGTAGCGGCTTTCCTTCCCCTTATGCCAGCTTATTAGCACCGCTACCGCCCGCATTGCATAATTCGCGGAATACCCTAGCGAGCGAATTTTGAGCACCGATGGGTTGGAATTTATGTTGTTTTATTCTTATGAATCTTACAAAAACGAAAGCTTCCAAGCTTGCAATTGCGGCTTGCTTGCGCAATGCAATCAGTGTAGCTGAAAACGTTACTGCTTCATGGAAGCGTAATACCGGAACAGGAAGCGAGTAAATTTCTATTTGCAATGAAAACCGCACGTTGCGCTCGGTTGTTCGGAAGCGAGATTTCAGTTGCGGTAAGACTAAGCGGCAAGCATTTGAATAGCGTGGTGTTCAAAATTGTAATGAAAAAGAAGCATAATTCTGTGTATTTAAGCAAGAAAGCTTTAGGATATTGTTGATTGAATTAATTAGCGTCATTATTCAGATCTATATTAGATTCTATGAAAATTGTTTTTTAGAATTGAATAGCATACGAGAATGGAACGTTTGAACGAACTGAACAAACTTGATCCAGATCATATTTGTGTCAATAAATGTATCATTTTGTTATTCCAACTGCTGTGCTATAAGAAAAAAATAGGTAAACGTTGCAATAGTTAGTGTGTTGGTATTGCGTGTAATGCTGATAGTTTGAATTATATATTTTTTAATTTAATCAGAAATTTTTAATAAATTTATAGTTTTGATGTTTACTCAAATCGTTTCGTTTTGCTTAGACACGAAACGTAATATAACAAAAACAAAACAAAACTTCAAATTAAAAAAAATAATTAATAACTATGTTGAACGAAGTTCGTTGCGTTTCTGCGTTCTGCGTTTCGTTCGTTGCGACATTCTTTCTATACGAGTGCTTGCAAGAAGCTAATGCAGCGAATAGTTACGGCTCTGGAAACTAAGTGAATTATCAAAATGCAAATTATGGATGCTGGCTGCTTTATTTCGAGCTTACTTCCAGCTTTCTCCGTTGGACACCGGATATGGTGAAGTCTGGCTACGCAAGACGTTGTGCGCAGTGGTACAGTTCTCCAGTTACTCGAGTGTCTATCACATTTTCGCAGAAATCGCCCAAAAAGCTCCTCAATCTTCGTATCCGATGTGGATTCGGTACCACTGCTTCGGTGCAAAATGGGTTGGAACAAAGTCTCCCATTCATCGCGAATTGGTCATTCTCAAAATGGGCTGGAACAAAGTCTCCCATTCATCGCGAATTGATCATTCTATCTAACTGAGTTGTATTCTACACCGTGCATGAGAATTTTTCCTATTAGGTGCTACTGGGATACTGACCGTGTGAGGTGGGAAAATGCGCTATACGCTGCGTCGGTCGGCTTAGCATTTTTCCGGCGCAGAATGCACCATTGCGGCTTGATGCCAAGCAGTCTTTAGGTTATGTCCTCGAAGCACGTACTTTTTTCATCAATCAATGTATCTAGTGAGTGTATTATGATTCGGAAACAGACATTATGTTGAAGCTTCCTTACCCCAAAGTGTGTCTGATGACAACAAATTATTCTTGGAACTTTTCTAACTTAATTAGAAACGCGTTCGAGAAGATGGAGCCTTTAAGAATCATTCGGTCTGGAACTCGGATTAGTGTGGAAGAAGTAGAGAATTGGGAAAATAAAAACTACGTAGAGAAACAGACAACAGTTTGGTACACTCCCGAGCATCGTTATGCAAGTTTATCGTCGAAAACCCGGAAGAAAATGGGCCATTCGAGATTGAACAATCTCGAGAGGCTGTTGGAAATCGTTGGGCCATGCTTCGAATGTGCTTCGACCGGTCAAACGAGAACACTCGTCCGTAGCGGATGTTGTAACATAATATAGTATGCAGCGAAATGCTTCCTGGTCCAGTGTAAGGGAGATGCTTGTCCTTCGGATGTCTTGGGTGAATTTATGCGTCATCTGGTCGTTGACCGTTAGGAATCGCAAAATATTTGCACGTATTGTGTAAACACATTCCCCTCGACAGCAACGAAACCGTCCGGCTATCGATCGGTTCAGAGTTTTATGCCACTGCGTTATGTGCGAATGCTGTAGCAAATATGATATTCGCAGCACAATGGCGATGTGAAGCGATAGTTTTGGGTTTTTCTTCTATTTCATTTGTATTGGTTTTCGTGATTATTGACCTATGATCGCATTCTTTTGGTGATGATTGGGTTGGTTTTTATTACCTGCTGTTGATTAGTTCCATTGTGTAAAACTTCGTCGATTTGAGTAAGCAACTATTAAGCCAATGGCGGCTCACAAGTGTAGCTTATCGTGTCGTGGCAATAGCTCATCCTTTCTGCAAAGGATTCATGTTATTGTTGTCTGTGCAGTTTCTACGGCTCTTCTATATCTTACTACAAGCTCGATCTATAAGCGGATCGTCTTAAATTTATCTCTTGCCGATGAATGAAAGAACGAGCCGAATGAGGAATATTGCCTCGACGAGACACGAGACCAACTGGGCCACACGCCCATCGATAACGTTCGCAAACGATTTCACTGCGACCGAAACGTATAAACCTACCGGACTAAAGCGAATGAGTACAAGTGGTGACAAGGGCAAAGGCACGGAATCCAAAATGGAACCGCCGGTGGTCGCTCGTTTGGGATAGCGTTCTTTTTACATCCCTCTGGAGAGAATGGGGCTGATAAGTTTTATTCTATCCCATTGGCTCATCGAGCGTGTTCGGTAGGAACCGTCGGCCATGTGACCGGCTGCCCGGGGGGCTGGAACAAAGCTGCGAAAGGATAAATCGAGATGTGAGGAAGGATAACGAGAAGGCAAACGCGACACCTCCCGGTGGATGGTGATGACCGGAGTGTGCTGGAGGCGGGGAGACGGGCCAACTTAAAAGGACGGGCAGTAAAATGTGGAATCTCGTTATCATTCATTACAACGTCCCGTCAGTTTCGTTCTTATGCAGCTCTCAAGATGTCCTGTTTTTTTTTTGCTTGCTACATTGCGGTGTGTTGTGGTATGTGAGTAGAACTCGGATGCGGTCCATTCCCAACACGCTCTTTCTCGCCTACATTCCTTTTTCATTTGTACGAGCCATTTTTTGTTGCATTTTATCCGAATCTTACTCACTTTGTGCGCTAAAAAGCACTTTGGGAAAAATTGGGATTGCTTTGTATTTTTTTTGTTTAGTTTGCACTTTCATTTCAGTTTTGCGGTTTCCACGGTTGATGTGTGCATTTCGCTCATCTACAACTTTGTCGAGTGTCTAGGCGAAGAACCGTTACGGTTGTAAAAATGCAAGAGTTTTAATAGTCCTCGTGGAAGCGAAAGCATTTTAGGGATTCGAGCACTATTGAAATTGACAAAACAAGTTCTGTTTTAACGAGAGCGAGAGAAAGAGAGCGATGGCAATAGCGCAAGATAGAGAGCCAGACAGAAAAGTGTTAGAAAAATCATCTTATTCTTGTAGGGAATATAGTAGTTCTGGAATGTTTTTGGCGTTCTATCACATGCTTGCGTTGCATGCACTGTGTTGGTTTATCCACGCTGTTTGGCTGGATTATGAATGCTTCAGATGCACACGAGCGATTGTAAAGTGAATTTATTAGCTTTTCTTCGTTTGTTGAAATCTCCTTAATGTATAGAGCCGGCCAACGTAGCAGCAACAAGTGGTTTGTTGCTTGTTTGGCTGATTCAATAGCGGCATTTATCTGAGTTGTAGCAAGGGGTTGTGATCTTGCTCAAAGTTTTCTCTTTAATATAAAGTTTATTCAATTGGTGGAAGGTGAGCTTTTTTTCTAAATAATGTTAGTAATAGAACATCGATATTGTTTATAAATCAAAATAAACAACCGGGATATTGTTTCTACGCGATACAAGTTTAAATACATTTTCGAATAAAACGCTTACGCCGGTCGTAACGATCGAAAAAATCGTGCACACTGTGTCTTTCTCAGTGAACATTGTTTTACGATGCAAAGTTTCCTGTTCACTGAAAATAAAAGTTACATTGGTTGAATATGGCGCTTGTGTCCGAGTGCGACCGATGCGCCCGAGGGGGGCTCTAAGGGCGTAACGAGTAACGAGCCGTTGTCAACACTGTGGTACGGGTTTTAAGTACATAAATTAAATTTACGGCTTTCGGGTTCTAGCGCGGTCCTCCTTATCTACCGCATATAATGGTTGAATGCAAAGTAATGAACATCGGCACGCAGGGTTCAAGCAGGGCTTCTGGGGATAGCAGAAGCTTTAAGCGGGCAGGATTTATGGAGGATCAATTGCGTGGTGAAATATGGTTACACGGTGTCAGCGCCACCCGGAGTACGCTGAAACGATGATCCTGGCGTAGATGAAATACTCCACAAGGCATGGGTGGGAAGTAATGTCCTTAAAACAATACATATTCTATCGGCTTGGTGTTATTTTTTTGGTTGTGTTTAATCCTCAATCTGAGTAGCGGATGAGTTCGCAGAAGGGCAACACCGCTGTGTGGTGTTTCAAATAAGCTTGACGTACTCACGGTGGGATACTTAATATTTCGCAAGGTGTTTTTTTGCACCGCGCGTCTAGATTGTGTAGTTGTTGAAACTTTAATGCGGGTCAAGCGTGTGCTAATCGTGTTTGGTCGTGTGTTGTTGAGCGTCTTGATTTAATTAGACAGTACGTATGTTTTTGTGCGTGGGTCTGCTGAGTGGACTTTTGGTGGTGATCATACCCGAACCCTTTTCTACCTCCCACCATCTATCAAAGTGGCACCCTGCGAAAGGGAATGTTTATCTTAGTCCCATACGCAATTCCTTGCAGCTGCCGGGTGGAAGAGCAATGTTGGCGCTTCTGCTGATGCCACTGTGGCGAACACTTTTCATTTAATTAGAAAGTTGCACGAAAGTTTCCATGAGTGTCAGAATGCTACCCAGCAGCGGGCTACAATGGGATGTGCTATAATGGATTTTTTTGTTCTTGTGACGTAGGGCCGTGTAGAGGTTTTTGAGAAGCGACAGGAGAATTTAATAAACCGTTTATCAAAGTATTCTTCATTGTGATGTTTATTATTAAAATCTGCTGGCATCTTCTCCGGGGCAGGACAGCCAAGCGTTGTGGAAACGGATTGCGACCCTCGTACCGTACTCGTCATGTTTGCTGCGTGCCCTCGCTGTAGTATGACACACAACCGTGCGACTGGTGCAAAGTAGTTGAGCGGTATCACATGGCGGAGGTGATATCTGCGTGTGGAGTGATGCTTTGGTTTCCGGTTCCATTCTACCCACTCAACCGGATGGGCAAATTTTGCGCTTGAGTGTTTCTAAAATATCATCGGTGGAAAGTTTGTACCCGAAAATAGTTTCGCTCTGTGAGTTGATTTAACAGCACGAACACAAGATGCCGGCAATGTGTTTAATGAATGTAGTGGAAGGGAATTCCAACGATTAAAGCGGTTCGTGCACTTGGCGCAGAGCAGGAATATCAATGAAAATCGAGGGAAACGCTGTTTGTGAGCATAACATTATTTTTGTCCTATTTGATAGCATGTATTATGACATTTAAAAAAAAAATGCAATAAATCATACTAGATGATGCGATTATTCGCATACTATCTGATCACATCGATTGGGGCGGCCGTACAGTCCGGCGTGTAGATCCTCTCATACACAGGACTGAACATTCAGTTACGAGTTTGATGAAGTGCCAGATATTTTAAGCCCCTAGTTGAAGTTGTTATGCTAACGAATTTGCAAGTATGGTGAAAAAATAATCATCACAGTTTCATAAAAGATTCCATCTTGGTCCTTACTAAAGCAGGATGTTCAGTTGTTCCAAATAACTACGATTCATAGCAATATTATTTGCGTTTTTTGCTTGTGTAATTGTAATATTTTGACATTTTCTTTGGTACGACATCTTTTGTAGGTTGGTAATACCAGCCTTTCCAGGATTGGTTGTTTGTATTTGATGTGTTCGCTGGTATTTTTAAAATGCAGATCAATTTTCAGTGTACTGGTAAATGCTTTCCATAATTTACAGTTTACAGTAATCAACCAACACCACCAATATGAAAGGAGTAAAGAATCAAGA
>KZ069092.1:223422-234948 GCA_002091845.1 Anopheles cracens
ACGGGATTGTGGGTACCGGTCCTGCCTTGTGAAGATCGACACAGCTACCATTACATCACCGAACCGACTTGGTGAGAATCGAAACCACCAAGAAGCGAACCTTGATAGCAACCATAATTATCCCTTTGAAGGGTAAAGCAAAAAAAAATCTTTAAATTTTGTTATTAGTTCCCCACTGGTCTGTCAGATCTGTTAATTTTTTATTGCTTTCTAATCCTGATCTAATTGCATTCTAATCTCAACATGATCGTCATTGCGATCATGACAAACGTACAAAGAGTTATAAAAATCGGTTGTATCGTGTAGGTGATACATTTGGTTTTAATACAATATTTTTTTTTTCAAACGATGGTTCAACATAAGAAACCTTTCAAATGTGACAATATTTCGTCTTGGAGTATGCTAGTTTATGAGTAGCTGAAATCTTAACAATCGCTTTCATAAACTTTCTTCATCCGACTTACATACTAATCTGAATACGGAGTAATTCAGATTAGTATGTCTGAGTAGTAAAAATCAAAACCCATTCATTTGAAGTGAATGCTTTTTTATAATTATGTGTACGTTTTTTTTCCTAAACAACAGTTAATTAACCGTCCTCAATGTTTAACCTCAAACTTAATGTTTTCAAATTACCATTTGAATAGCTGTGTTTAATATTAATTAAAAGGCTAATTAGTGCCAAGAATAATCATCGTGTGCTGAAGCAAGAAAGCGAACAGTGGGGAATACGATGATAGATTATCTCGTCGGAATCACGTGACGTATTTTCTTTTCCATTTCCTTCGCCGATTAGTCACAATATCAATCCGCATTCCCAACACTTCTGATCGTATGAAATTAAATGCCCGGTGGACACAAATCGCTCGCAGGCACCACACCGCGATTAACCGCCAAATCAACGTTCGGCGATGGACGAAACGTCCACAGAAAAGACGGAGGGGACACGTCCGAGTCCGTTTTTTAGTCTCCTTTCCGATCGAACCCATTAATCACACTGTCACATTGCGCTGGTCAATCAATCATAATTTCACTGACGATCGGCCCTGTCGAAGCTGAATAGATCCAACCGAATGGACTCTGGCCAGCAGGCGATATTGAGTGGTAAAGGACTTTCTCTCAAGCCGACATTGAGTGACAAGTGAACGGGTGAGCGAAACAAAAACCGAACCCCTGAGAAACGCAATGTGAAGAAGTTTGATTGAGGAAAAAAAACCTCATTCTCTGCCATCGGATATAGCTGGCAGAGTCGCACGTTTAGCCGAAATTTTCCGTCCGAACGCAATGTCACTGCAATCGTCACTCAATCCACATAAACGAGAACCCGGTGAGTGTTTGTATACTCGCGTCCCTCGGCCCCGTCTCGAGTAGCAGTGCATCAAACGGACGAAATGTCGACACGAATAAGTGCACGTCTGGTACATCGATCAGAAGTAATGGCAAATTGGGTGGTAGAGTATCGGTAGCCGTAAGCTCGTAATTGCTGCTATCCCTGGCACGAATGACCACGGCTGAACATTGTCGGCCGACCTTCGACTAATCGTTATCTAACCCTCGGGGAGTGTAACCGCGCCCATAAGGGTGATCCAGTGGAGTGGTTTCATTTCGTTTCGTTTTGTTTCACTCGCAGACGACCTCGAAGACTCCGGGCCCCCGTAATGTAGGGAAGGCTTTTTTGCTGATTAATTCATTCGAATTTCGGTCTCCGGGGTAGCTGCCAGACTGTGGCCGTATGGCACTCCGAGCGTCAGCCGCGTGCCTGCCAGTAACGGGTAGTAAATATTACCATCTAATAGGTTCACTTGATGGGGACATTAATTTTTGTCACAATGACTAATAACGCAGCGCAAGGGGTGGACAAACCAAAACGGCATGTGCACGAAGGGTTGGCCATTTGGGAGTTTGGTGTCTCGCATACTGAACACGTTAATAAACTATTTGTCTTTACCAGCATCAACATCGAGGCATCCGTTGTTCGTTCTCGCCCAGAGGACACGGGGGAAACTAATTAAGACTTTTTCTCCCTTCATGGCAGGATACTGTTGAAATCCGGGATCCGGCAATCAACACGCATTACTTCGAGGGTTGATTGTATTACTATTAGGCACACCACATTGTTTTGCGATCGACTGCGGATTGGACCAGCTGGATCCCATCGCTCATAAGCGTAGGGTTGCTAAAAAAAATACAGTAAAGAATTTGCCTCACATATGAACTCGATATTATTTGTCAACAATGACAGCGTGCAGCTCATTGGAATCTCGTTAAACACATTCTTCTGTAAATGGAATGCCGGCTAGCAGAAGGCACGAAAACTTTCAGGCTTTCAGCTCTTATAGTTTTGTTTCCCAATCGTCGCGTCCTTAGCCTCGACTGGTGAAGCGCGAACAAAAGTGAGCGGAACGAAATAGATTACTTCCGGGCTTCGGCAACTTGGCCACTGTCACTGTTTCTGCTCGCGCAGGCTGATAATAATCCGGCAAAACTTTTCCTAACTAGCTGCCGCCCGGCAAAATGTTTTCCTCCGGCCTGTGGCGCTGAGAAATTGGGTGAAAAGATCGCGAAAAGTGGTCCGCGGGGTGAATTTTCGGAAGCGTGCTCGGAAGTGCAGCAAGACAAGAAGCATTATGGGAATCCGAAAACTCCATTTGGCGAGAGTAATTGCATTGGGCGAAGGGGAATAGGGATAAAGAAACTTTCCGTCTCTCCGAGTAGCTCCGTTTGTATGGACGCCGCGCGTAATAAATGTTCTCGCACAGCTACCTTACTCTCGCGAGGGGTCTTTCGCGCGCCAGCTATCCCGAGACAACGGCTCGAATCACTTTCTTTGTTATTGACCAAGAAGATCATTTGCTGGTACTTGAAGGAAGTGCGTTGAACTTTGGAAGGCTCGCCGGTATGCCGGACTGGTGTTGAAAATGTAACACCGTTTTAATTTAATTCCAATCTGACAACTTTGTGTGCGCATGTGGGACGTGCGTACGTTCTTTTCTCCAGAGCCGAGATTTCCGGAGCGCTCGCAGTACATCTTATTCGATTGACGCACTGGAGGAGGTAGGGTTTCGACGATCGAAATTACCATTTGCAAGTGATTTATAGCTTCTTTCCGACACAAAAGGAGGCCACGGTTGGGTCGCTTGGAAATCGTAGTTTTATGCCTTCCTTCGCTCCAAAGTGTGATCTCTGAGATGGTATCCCTTACGGTGCGTTCATCCCGAGCATCCCGTGGGAGTTCGGAGGAGTTGATGATTTTTATTATGCCATACCGTTTGATTGCATCGATTCAGTTCCGCGTGATGGTGAAGTTTATTGCTTCCTGCACTCAGAAGGTTGGGCAATGTGATGTCGGTTTTTAGTGACTCTTTCCTGTCTATTCGGTACCATTGTTCAGTGTCGAAAGTCTTGTGCGCTACAAAAAAGCGAGCACAAACGCCACCTCCACTGCTTGTCATAAACAGTGACACAGTTCTAAATTTCATGAATTTATAGTCTTTCATCCGTGCAAGAGTCAGCGGATGTGCAGGGCGAAGACGGAACAGGAATAAAAGAATTTGGAACAAGAAAGAGGGTACGCGAAAGACGCCCGAGTGGGGGGAGCTGCTCTGCTGAGCGGTGTGGAAATTGGATATTTTTAGATGGATAGATTTACGGGGTGATCCTCTCCGTAACCGGCGTGCCGGTTTGCCAGTGTTGGTAGCTAATTCTGGCTTGGCAAAGGCCAAGGATGAAAAGGTTCGAGGCAGGGCCAAACAGCAATGACAGTGGCAAATCGCTCCATCATTGCGTATACAATTAGTTGAATTTTGATTTCGAGCATGGTTGCACATTGCGAAGCCACGGTCTATTGTCGTTCGGTAGGTCGTCGGCATCGGTTGTGGAGGCGTTGCCTGGTCGGAGCGAAGATTCCGATGATTCTGAGCTCATTTTTCCAACAAAAAAAAATGCGATCTTGTGGAGGAAAAAACAGAGTAGCACAAAAGCACGGCACGGCAGATTGAGATTGAATCGTTCTGGTAGTATTTGCCGAGCTAACGTCAACCAAGCGAGGTACAACCCTCACAAGCACTGGCAGCGGCGGTGACGGCCCCACCACCCCATACGACGCTGTCCGGAAGCATTATCTCCTATACCGGGTGCTCGTGAAGGTCTGCGAACGAAATTGGTAGCTGAAATTTATGACTTTATTTATTTCGCCCAACGAGCTGCCTCCCTGCAGAGCTTAGCGAAGGAAATGAAAATGGAGGACCCGTTTGACGTTGTAGTTCGGAGCCTCCGAAAAGCTTCCTTGTGCTTACCTAGTTCGCTGAGCACCGGGTTACATTAGGTGCAACGGATCGCGAGGCCAGTGGGAAACGTAACGTTCAAGTATGGTTTTTAGATTGCGTTCAGGCAACGCAATTCTCAGAGGATTTGCAATAATATTTAGCGAAAACTGCACTCTTTACGTTTTATTTTTCTATGAAGCAAGACTTCATATTTCATTCTGGCGAATTCCATAATTATCATCCAGAGATATAAAAAACAACATCAACAGGCGATAATTATTGGACAGCCAGTATTTATGATGAATAGGCATGAAATTTTTATGTTTTACATTCAATCCGATGGGTTGTTAGCTTCGGACTAAATGTAATTAAGTAGGAACTAACCATGCATGAATTGAGAAAAAAGAAATAGTCCTTATTCTATTCCGATTGGATAACATTTTTTTATCCTTTTTTGCTGCCAGCTTTGAGGTGGAGCAGCGTAAAAAATCAAAACAAAACCATTGAATTATTTGCTTCCGTCCTGAGCCTGGGATAGATAGCTATCTGGAACCTTGCTTGCCTTACTTCGCACACGATCAGCTAGCTTCACCAAGGCGTCTGCAATCTTTCGGACCGACCGGAGGCACTGTCAGATCCTCGAGCCACAATTTCATTTGTCTGCGCCAATTTAAGCGAAACGCGTCGCCGTTGGCTGCTCGTGTTATGGTTCGAGTTTCGTTCGAGCCAAAATTTATGGTAATAGGTCGTGAAAGGGGCCGAGGTTCTAAAGCCACACACTATCTCATTCGCGGGTGCGATGTCCCGGGCGGTGGGTTAGGCCGTGTTGGCGGCAAGTTTCCATCTCGGGCCCCTTTTTGCTTTGCGCTTTGCATGGACGTTGTTTTGTACGGTGGCTGCCCTTCGAGCGAAACTTGGTTGGCATTGGCGAGACTTACGGCTTGCCTCGGCGGGGACAAAGTCGGCCGATGAAATGAAGATGAACATGACGATGACAAAGCGATCCGGGCGGGAGATCCTTAATGGTACGTGGGCGGAGCAGCGCGAACACGGCGGCTGGCGGCAGTAGAATCTTACGAGCGCGCTGAGAACAAACAGGCCAAAGTTATGGTGCAAGAAGAAATTATTGTTATGATGATTGTGGCAGTAAATGGTAACGATTTTGCGTACGATATTGAAGCTTATTGAAGGGGTTTTCTTGCTGACTTGGCAAAGGCCAAGGATGAAAAGGTTCGAGGCAGGGCCAAACAGCAATGACAGTGGCAAATCGCTCCATCATTGCGTATACAATTAGTTGAATTTTGATTTCGAGCATGGTTGCACATTGCGAAGCCACGGTCTATTGTCGTTCGGTAGGTCGTCGGCATCGGTTGTGGAGGCGTTGCCTGGTCGGAGCGAAGATTCCGATGATTCTGAGCTCATTTTTCCAACAAAAAAAAATGCGATCTTGTGGAGGAAAAAACAGAGTAGCACAAAAGCACGGCACGGCAGATTGAGATTGAATCGTTCTGGTAGTATTTGCCGAGCTAACGTCAACCAAGCGAGGTACAACCCTCACAAGCACTGGCAGCGGCGGTGACGGCCCCACCACCCCATACGACGCTGTCCGGAAGCATTATCTCCTATACCGGGTGCTCGTGAAGGTCTGCGAACGAAATTGGTAGCTGAAATTTATGACTTTATTTATTTCGCCCAACGAGCTGCCTCCCTGCAGAGCTTAGCGAAGGAAATGAAAATGGAGGACCCGTTTGACGTTGTAGTTCGGAGCCTCCGAAAAGCTTCCTTGTGCTTACCTAGTTCGCTGAGCACCGGGTTACATTAGGTGCAACGGATCGCGAGGCCAGTGGGAAACGTAACGTTCAAGTATGGTTTTTAGATTACGTTCAGGCAACGCAATTCTCAGAGGATTTGCAATAATATTTAGCGAAAACTGCACTCTTTACGTTTTATTTTTCTATGAAGCAAGACTTCATATTTCATTCTGGCGAATTCCATAATTATCATCCAGAGATATAAAAAACAACATCAACAGGCGATAATTATTGGACAGCCAGTATTTATGATGAATAGGCATGAAATTTTTATGTTTTACATTCAATCCGATGGGTTGTTAGCTTCGGACTAAATGTAATTAAGTAGGAACTAACCATGCATGAATTGAGAAAAAAGAAATAGTCCTTATTCTATTCCGATTGGATAACATTTTTTTATCCTTTTTTGCTGCCAGCTTTGAGGTGGAGCAGCGTAAAAAATCAAAACAAAACCATTGAATTATTTGCTTCCGTCCTGAGCCTGGGATAGATAGCTATCTGGAACCTTGCTTGCCTTACTTCGCACACGATCAGCTAGCTTCACCAAGGCGTCTGCAATCTTTCGGACCGACCGGAGGCACTGTCAGATCCTCGAGCCACAATTTCATTTGTCTGCGCCAATTTAAGCGAAACGCGTCGCCGTTGGCTGCTCGTGTTATGGTTCGAGTTTCGTTCGAGCCAAAATTTATGGTAATAGGTCGTGAAAGGGGCCGAGGTTCTAAAGCCACACACTATCTCATTCGCGGGTGCGATGTCCCGGGCGGTGGGTTAGGCCGTGTTGGCGGCAAGTTTCCATCTCGGGCCCCTTTTTGCTTTGCGCTTTGCATGGACGTTGTTTTGTACGGTGGCTGCCCTTCGAGCGAAACTTGGTTGGCATTGGCGAGACTTACGGCTTGCCTCGGCGGGGACAAAGTCGGCCGATGAAATGAAGATGAACATGACGATGACAAAGCGATCCGGGCGGGAGATCCTTAATGGTACGTGGGCGGAGCAGCGCGAACACGGCGGCTGGCGGCAGTAGAATCTTACGAGCGCGCTGAGAACAAACAGGCCAAAGTTATGGTGCAAGAAGAAATTATTGTTATGATGATTGTGGCAGTAAATGGTAACGATTTTGCGTACGATATTGAAGCTTATTGAAGGGGTTTTACGGTCGATGGCTCGTGCCCGGCACAGGCGCGACCTTCCGGTTGGTGGTGAAGGAGTCGTCAATCGGGCACGGCGAATGAGGCGCGAAAAATAGTGAATAATCGAATGCCGACCCGGGGACGAAAACTGTGGCCTGAAACTGGTGAGCGATAAATCGTTACGACCTTATGGCCCCAGCCCAGCACCAGCTTTCGTGCGAACCGAACACCCTCATGCGCGTCCCAAAATCTGGTAAACTTTTGCTTCGGTGGCTTTAATGCTTGGGGTTTTGCTTTATTCCGCTGCCCAACTCCCAAGGATCGGTTTACGGCTCTGTGCTGGCTTTATTTCCACCGAGCGATTTGTAATCGTGTTGATTCCGCATCCCACAGGACGGTACCTCCAACGCTTGGGCGAGCGTTGGGCAATAGATTCAATAAGCTAAGCAGCAGTGCCCTGCTTTGATCGCAGTTATAGACTCAACGGTTGCAAATCACAAAACAATTCCAGGAACCAGGGATAGACTTGCAAATGTTGTACATTTCTCAGGGCGTCCGGGTAACGCAAACCCCAGAGAAAAGTGGATGGCAGGGCGCATTCGAAATCAAACAAATCGAATCGGGAGCGAGTGTAATAGAAAATGTCACCTCTGCTTGAAAATAAATTGTTTATGGACTTTTAACCCCCGTTCAACTTTCGGGCGTAAAAGTTGGCCAAGATACTGTTCGCTGCCAATAGCCGCAAGGCGATGCCAGCAACAAAGCGCACCAAAAGTTCACCCTTTTGACTGTTCGCAAGCAATCGCCAGCTGCGTGTTTTATGAAGTTAGTTGTGTTTTGCAGCACATAGCCCTTCGATGGTCTGGGAGCCTGGAATGTATGATTTGGGTGGAGGATTTCGGGCGGAGAGGTGCTTTTAGACTACGGCGAGAAAAACAACAGCAGCGAGATACGCCGGTAGCAACCTACTTTTTGCTTTGAAGTGGGTAATGCTCTAGAAAACATTGCTCCACAGATGAGGTTGTGTTACCTTTGGTCTTGAAGTAGAGATTTTCACCTGCAGTGATAGTGTCGTTTTGCACTTTGGCAACATCTATGCTGCAGTGACAGAGCCGAGTGTTTTCGAGGTCATGCAGGATACCGATAAGAGTGACGGTAAACTTTACCCAAAGTATTAAACTTTCACTGATAGACAATAATGGTCGAAGTTTCAACGGAATTGTACAATCTGCGCACATCAACTTGATCAAGATACCATGATAGTTTCAGCAAATTTGAAAGACATTTTGTCGCGAATTTGAAAATGAAAATAAGCTTTGGTAATCCTACTCGTAGATAACATATTTCTCCCGATGGGTTTGACGCCCCGCTAGGGAAATGGGGATCTTTTTAATCAGTTTCAATTCAATTAACACTGTGCTTTGTTTGTCACTGCTTGATGTCGCTTTTGTGCAGTGCCGATCAATAGAGTAGAACCGAATGGAACTGATGCTAGATGTACGTTAATGGAAATTGATTGATTGGGCATAATAATAGTATAAAGATTTGCGATGCCGTTCTGTGGCACATACGTTCGGGAAACGTTTGTAGGTCATTTTCAATGGCAGCGTCAAGAGTCCAACTAAGCTTCATCGACGTGCGTTCGGCTAATGGGTATTTTGTGCCGACCTTTAGATTTGAAGGGATAGGAAAATGAAATCGGACAAGCTTTCGATTCCATTGTTAAATGGACTGTGCCGTGCAGATACCAAGAATGTTTAAAATGCATTAAAAACCAGAACAAATAAATGTCGTTAGAGTGAACGTACCGTTCGATGAATTGGTGGAGTAAACTGGCGATAAACTTCGTGACATTACGGCCGCTCTGTGGATTAGTGCGACCCGGTCGGTATTGATTTTTTCGTTATAAATACTCTTACATTTTGAGTGCGGTTCGGTGAGGATTAAAAGGTTCCTTTTATTGCAGAGTCGCTTGGGACGGAAAGGTTCCACTGGTTATAAGTAGATTAAAATCTAATTTGATTAAAAATACATTCAAATCATGCTCCTTCAGTTAATCGTTTTCCATGCTTTCGTTTGTTGATTGTTTTGTACGGCACTCTGTGTATGATTGTGTTTTATGCATTAAACCTGATGTATGATATCCTCGAACAATTCAGTTCGGTTTCAATGTTGAAGATTGACAATTTTGACGACTATGAGACAGTATTAGGTACATAAGCAATGAAATAGCGATATCTTATTATATCGCAGTATGATTATATAAAAACTTCTTGAACATAAAAGGCGTTTCAGTTCCGGATTGAAAAATAAGGGGGGAATGAGAAAAAAAGAGTAATTTCTCTCAATGAAACAACACTTTTGATATCATCTAACTGAAACGGTAAAAAATTGTGGTTTGTGATAATAACACTGCGATAAATACACTGATTTATGTGTATCTGATGTATTCTGCATTGAATTTATTTTTATATGGGCTTGAGTGAGTATAAAATGAAGATATTTGCGGTACAAACACAATGTCAGCATAATTAACGTTTATGAACCTATCAACAGCGCATATACTACATACCTTGTTTCATTCTAGATACAGTGAGTGTACTAATAATTGACGACATTCGGTGATTAAGTTTACTTCAACTGGAAATGTTATATACTCTGCTTAGATTCTCACACAGGCGGTTGTCTTTACTTGATTCTAAGCTACTGATTTGGAAAAAATCTACCAAAACTTTATCGTTAAAGGAAGGTAGAAGGATTTAGCTATCAGAATGCTTTATGTACGACAAAGTTTGAACGAATTTGTTGAATCGGAAAAAGGACACCGCAGTCTGTAGCAGAGAGGCAGATGGTTGTTTTGAATGAAATTTTGAACCGTCAAACATTGGATTGCCTTGTTAGGAACAATTTTGCTTGTGGGAGTTTTAGAATCTACTCTTTCATATGCTACCGTTGAAGTAAACTTACCTTGATCGTGGTACGCGAGCGGGTGTAGAGTATTTGCGTGCCGTACTTGGTAGCCATGTTGCGATTTTTGTTCTGTTAGTTTTTAGGGCTGTGGTCAGGTGGCACGGGTCAGTGTTTGTCGTTGTCAGTGGTGTTAGGTGTGTAGTGTATCGCCGGCCCTGTACCGCAACGTCGATGGGCTGGAGTCAATCGCGCCAAAGTTTTCCCACTACCCACAGGAATTTGGTCACTGTTTTGAATGCATACCAGTAGTCAGAAACTAAAGAAAATGAAGCACTGCGTAGCAACTGAACTGAAACATATTTCAACGGTCAGCAAACGTACATTGCCGCCTGGGCTGCATCACTGTGCGACTTAAGGGAAGCGATCGATTCGTGTCGCTATAGGTAAGGAATAAAAGATGTATTTCAATGTGTAGACGGCGTTCAAATAAATCAGACGAAAAGTATTTCATAAGAAAATGACAGTGAATTTGTATTTTTTGTGATTTCTGCAAATGGTCATAAAGCGATATGTGAATCATGTTGCTCATTGCATTTGATGTTCTTTGACACGTCACACATACCAAACGTTCATTATTTTAATGAGTTTTTGCAGATACAACTCATTTTGGAAGGGATTTCATTGAAAGGCCGAAAGTTCGCCAAAGTAAACTATTTCACCCGATGCACGCTTGATGATTCTGTCTCTTAGCAACGCGTGCAATGTATGCATATGATAGTGCCTGCGTTAAGGAAATCCGTAGCTTTCGTAAAGCACACATTTTTTCACTATCATTGTATGCTGTTATATCGTTATCTACCCAGGTGTCTCTAGCCTAACATATGTAACTTTTCTGGAGCTCATTAAAAATCTACCCGTTATGCACGTTCAAAAGCAAGAGCATCTCACCGCGTGCTGGGATAACGATGTTTTCACAGTAAAAACTATCTCGCAGAAGGTACGTAAACCACTGAGTAATGCTTTCAAATCACAGCCACTGAATGCACTGGTCCGCGGAAATGCGCAAAGCTCTGGGAAGGTTGATAATTACATTTTAATTGAATCATATTCGCGAGCACAAATTGTGGCAACCGTTGGTTGGTTTGTCCTTCTTTTCATCACTGCTTCATACGAACATTCCACAGCAAACGACCATAGCTGGGGTGTAACAGCTTTAGTGCTGCGAGCGACTACACTGGAGCACAGCCACAATGAAACACACCAAGAAAAAATTACATCGGACAGGAAGGAACATTGGAAGTGGCGCTTATCAGCTTTCGAACCGGCTGGAGGAAACTATATATTTCTTCCCTTCCCGCAAGCATGCCGTCCGTTCTCGGTCACGAGGCCACCGCAGTCGGAGACTAAAGGCAA
>KZ069092.1:238990-252764 GCA_002091845.1 Anopheles cracens
CGCGGGGGGGTTCACTCATCCTAAGTCGATATTGTGGTTTTAGTTATTTTTAGTTGATTGAAGTGGTTTTTTGGGCTCACTTTTGCTCGCAGACCAAGTGGACACCTCCGCCAGTGGGCGCCTGCATAAGTTGGCGTTGGTGATTGGATTGAAAATTCCAAAGAAATGGACAGATTGTTCGGTGGTCTGGATGGATGGATGAAAAGATAGATCGATCGCTTGTGTTGGGTGATTAATTTTGTGCACGGCAGTAGAAGCAATCCTTTCGCTTGTTCTGGAGAAAAACTTGGAAAGCAAATCATAATCCATTCAATTGGATCGAGTACGGCTGGAGCGACCTGCATCGATCTGGCAAAACTTCGTTTGTCAGCAAACCGACGTATGATTCTTTACATGCGATTTAACTTTGGTAACCAACCAAAGCCGGTGTCCGGAAGGAAAATCGGATTAAACATCGAAAAGGGTTCCGCAGGATGAGATACTTTGCCAAACGGAGCACCAAACCATCGTGACAGTTTTGTTTGGTCAGAGCCCGCAAGAAAGAAGGGATAGTTTTCCTTGGCTGTATTGAACCCACGCGAACTGAGCAGTTTTTAGGTTACATTCGTTAATTTGGAAGCCAGCAAACCGAGGAAACCTTTCAACTGCCATAGTAACATATCGGTCTAGTTTCCTTAAGTTGTCTCTTGGTTATTTTTAGTTATAATTGTTTTTCTGTATTGTATGAAGATATAAAATTGCAGTTTCATAAGCACATCTTGGAGGGTAGTTTCACTTCGAGTGTGTTAATATTAGAATAATAACAATAGCCTCACGTTATAATCAAGTTTATCAAGTGAAAAAAAATCGATAGGAAGTGTTCGTTATAGCATCTACCGGAAATAACAATAGCCTCACGTTATAATCAAGTTTATCAAGTGAAAAAAAATCGATAGGAAGTGTTCGTTATAGCATCTACCGGTGGTACAACTGCTCTACCTCGATATCTATTGTCTTTTGTCATACCATGTGAACACTAATGAATATTGAAACTCGCTAACAGATACGAATTCATCCGGTTCTGACCTATGGCGACTTGTCATACAACGGCAAACGGTGATCCTTTGCGCGAACCGGGAAAACCAATGAATGGTTTTGGCAGTTGCTCGCCATCCTTTCCTGAACACCGTTTGGCGTTACAGTAGCACAGCATGAAATGAATAATGATGGCGACGTATATTCTTCGACATGAAAAGGCGATGAAGAAAAAAACCCTAACACATACAACCCATCCGCTCCACGAAACGCAATCTTTTATGGTTCGTTGGTTCGGTGAATCCGCTTTTCGGATTCATTTCATGTTTTTTTTGCTCGTTCTTCATTGTTGGAACGCAAGTATCCTTCCATTGCGATACGACCTGGTGGTCGATGACAGTTCAAAGTGCGGAAATGACGAGCGCTGGCGGAGTTGAATGCGGCCGTGGCTGGACAACGGACGCGCCCTGGAAGCTGTCACGGCGAATGTCAACAATTGCAACTGACAGTTCCATCGTGCGTCGCCATCAATGTTTGGACCAGTGTCTCCTGCTCATCTGGCCCGTGTTGTTGTTATTGGGTAAAACTGTCATTTTAGCTGCGGTCACGATCGGCTTCATTCCGATGACCTTCCGTAGCGCACCGTTCCCGTTCGTTGGCGGCACATGCTTCGCATGCCTCGCCTTTCGCGACATGGGCTGTTGTCTGTAGTCTGCACGGGATCGGAAAGCTGTCGGGTTGGTAAAATTTTGTCATCGAACGACCTCGTCGAAAATGGTGCACATAACAAATGGCGCCGTGTATATTGGTGCTCTCGGTGCTAGCTTCTTCAACCTTCCCCGTCAGCCATCTTGGGCGTGTTGTGCGCGCGGAGGGCACCGAAAGCACAGCATGCGACAGCGGAAGCCGGAACGCAAATATCGCATGGTATCTGACGATGGCGATGGCGTAATGTAGTTCCCCAGTCATTTACCCATTTTCCCACGGGGCAACGCAATCAGGTTCGTCGAATTCGTTTACGCTTCCTTTATCCCGTGCACGGCAACACCCAGCCACTCGCATCGCACAGTGCGGGCGGCATCGGTGGTCTTGTTTTCTTGGGCGAAGCAGCGCTGGTGTGCGTGGCGCTGATGCTGCAGGAAATGTTGCTACTGGCTGCAGACACCACATTCCGAGACGCCGCGATATGTGGGGAAAGCGGGTGCGCTCACACTGTGTCCGCACATGGCTTGTACGTCTGGCCTGCTTCTCTGGGCAGCACCCGATGATGATGCTGATGGCGCTTCGGCTTGATGTGTAAAATGGCGCAAATTGAATGGTAAGATAGGTTGCGAAGGAAGGAAGAAATTGGACGCACAATATTGTTAGCAATAAGCGAAACTGCGCGAATCAGAGGCAACCATCGGAGCCCCCGTCGAGTATCACATACGGCAGCAGAGAAGTGTCTATTGTGGCGCATACCGCTACCGGGTGCGGGAAGCGTGCTTGGAGATGCCTGCCGTTGTATATACCCGGTTTTATTGCCGCATGTCTGATTGCGTTTGCGTACCTATCTGGTGCTCGAGTGATTCGGTTACGGTCGAAGGTGAGACTCGAAAATTCCGGTACGAAAAGTATTGTTTTGACGATAAAAAAATGTAATTTTATAGCATGGAAACAAAACCAATACCGACAGTTTTCAATCACGCTAATGTATATTGAAATTATGATAACCAGTACAATAAACGCATAAAGTTTCAGTGAATGGTGAATCTGGAATATCTTTCAACACACCGAAGAAAAGTTTAAATGGTACCTCACTATTTCTTCAATGAGATGCATGGTATCAGCCATAAGACCAAACCAAAGTTGTACAACTCACCATCTTGACATAAAATGATCATCGTTTTTTTTTCATTACCTAAAAAACCTTATTTCTGACACGATAATGTCAACATAATGAGATGGTGATAACGGACGGAAAAAGGTCGTTAAACTGCCGCATGGTAATCAATGATGAGAGTGCTGGGGACGGGATTTCCTTACTTTGATTAACAATTTTGCTCCAAAGCAAACAGCGATAATCTTTCTTTTTCATGCAGGGCACGAGCATCGTCGGCACGCATTGGTTGAGATGGGTCCATTGGGCTTTAAATAGTCACAAATTGCGTTTGCCTACAGCGCTCACCTTCATGGAAGTATGTTGGGTGTTCTTTTTACGATATTTTCTTCAGCTCCCTCCGGTAAGATGTTTTCCACGACTCGCGCTTAGGTGGAGTTGAAGTAATTTAAATAATTATCATGTTTTCACGGGCGAAGAGTTTTCACTTTGACTAATCCTCCAATAACTTTCCCGTGAAGTTGCGTAGTTGAAGAGATATAAGTTTACAATAACAACAACAGCAACAAAAACACTTAAAAACTTTTCATCCTTATCCTGCGAGCGAAGTTTACTTAGGAAGTGGACAGCAACACAAAACAAAAAATGAAACAAAACCGGGAACGTTAGGACGGCCTCACCAGGGACCATTGTTCTGAGCTTTGCTCTACGCTTTTCCTGTTTGATGTTTTCGTTGGAAGGTGTTTCCAGAACTCTTAAATGGGTAGACCGGCGCAAATCTTGCGCTAGATTAGAGGTGTAAATGATTTCTCGCCAAAAGTTAAGCGATTTACGATAAGAACGAGGGAATTCGCTAAAAGAACATATAAATCGCGTTCTACGTCGCCTATCCTTTCGGGTGTTCGCTCTCTCGCAGGGCAGTTTACCTTTTGTTCCATTGTTTTGCAAGAGGCGCGGATGGTGTATCACTGGGCTGCTTATTGTGGAGCTGAAGTCATAATTGAGTGATAAATTTAAGCGCTAATTGAATCCCAACCGTAGTGACGCGCGACGGTAAAACAGTTTTGACACCGAACAGCACGTGCCGGGCGCGGACAACGCTCCAAGATGGTTCACGCCCGAACAGGGAAGGAGTATTCGGTTGATTTGCTTCACCCAACTACCAAAACTGCCACCGTAGAAAATTATCACCATCGAGCGACCCCGCCGTCGTCCGTCGGAGATGACTCGCACAAATGCTGAAACAAATAATTCGTTCGCGTCCGCTTGGGGCTTTTTCGGTGGCGGCTAGGTTTTGACTTGGGAAGGTGGGAAGCAAAACGTTGAACTACAAATTTATGCTAATCTCACGGCCGCGGGCGCACCTGCAAGCTTTGCGAAAGATAAATATCGTCACGCTTGCGGGAAACTTAGCTTCAGCGACAGTATCGTGCAGCGGAGAAGTTCGTACCGGCAAACAAACAGCGGAACAGGTGGAACGGCAGGTGAAAAGTTTGGAGCGAATTGTTTGGAATCGGTTTCACTTTTTGCGTTGGTTGTTGTAGCAGCGAGTAGTTATCCTGCCCGAGAGTGGACATTTGCAACAACGCCCAATGGATGCCGCAAAATCTGTGCAAAATGAATAAGGCATTTTTTGCGCTGTTTAGGTCCGGCAGGAGGTGGGCGTAAAAGTTGGGATCGTGTTTTAGTATTATTCAGATTTGATTTGAAAAATATGTCACTTTGATCAAAATCTCATTACACGAAGCAGAATTTGTCTTCGAGTTAGATTATTTAAAAATCAAATTACTTTCGAAGAATAAAGTTGCTTGCTTATGGCAACAGAGTAGGAAATAATAGTTGAAAGTCAATTTTATGAAAAAAAGAGCTAAAAATGGGGTAAATTCCATTCGTTATTCTTCTAATGCCCAGTGATATGTGTGAGCAACACAAAAACCAAGGTCCAAAATTTATCGTCCTAGAATGCTCCACTTTTGCCATCGAAGATTTTCTCATGGCATCCAGGATGACCGTAGAAAGTAGAGCGAGCTCACCAATTCGTTATACTTATGCTTCCGACGCATTAGTGAGCACATACACCGACAAACACAGGAAAGGTTGAGCGAAAGCGAGAGTGAGTGAGAGTATAAACATAAAGATGTTTTATTAATATCTCATACGCGGCTCACTGGCCACTACGGTGGGGAGGTGAATGTGGCACCGAGGTGCGCAAGTGCGCTAGTGGGCGAATTTGGCGTCAGGCGGCGGTAGGAACGTGTCGCCGACGAATGATCTGTTGCCATCGTCAAGCTCGGTCAACGATCGACCATCTGCTGGTGTCCTTATTTTTCCATCTCTTACTACCACCCCCAAGCGCTCACAGCTTGATGAAGATGATGATGTGTATCGTGTGACATCGAAGCGACATCTCCGTGTCACGGATGTGCGATTCGAAGTCGCCCACGTGCCAAACGGCCGGTTGAGCATGTGACCAACGCTTAGCAAGAATCTGCACGGAGCTTAGCTAGTGGGTAAGCGCGTCTCTACGGTGAATGGTGGGGTTCTGAACACATCGGTTACATAGTTTTTTTTTATTCATTTGCACTCCAGCAGCTCTTCGTCATCCGCAACGAGCTTGGCGACAACAACCGACGACGGATGGAGGGTGATTTATGAAACATCGAGCAACGCACGGGCACGGGATTCGCCTCGGCTGCTGAATCGGACAAAAGGCCCACCCGCTGTGGTCTAAGTTGAAACCCGCAGGCTAGATGTATTTTGTGATAACGAAATAATGTGGCCGGCCGAAATAGAAAGCAATGATAAATATTTCTCACCTGCAGGACCCACCCCTAGTGCAGCCTTCCGGCCCGTCGCCAACCAGGAAGGGGTAGAAGGTGGAAGTAGAAAAGGTCGTCACATATGTTCACACCATTGGAGCGAATTGTTTGGAATCGGTTTCACTTTTTGCGTTGGTTGTTGTAGCAGCGAGTAGTTATCCTGCCCGAGAGTGGACATTTGCAACAACGCCCAATGGATGCCGCAAAATCTGTGCAAAATGAATAAGGCATTTTTTGCGCTGTTTAGGTCCGGCAGGAGGTGGGCGTAAAAGTTGGGATCGTGTTTTAGTATTATTCAGATTTGATTTGAAAAATATGTCACTTTGATCAAAATCTCATTACACGAAGCAGAATTTGTCTTCGAGTTAGATTATTTAAAAATCAAATTACTTTCGAAGAATAAAGTTGCTTGCTTATGGCAACAGAGTAGGAAATAATAGTTGAAAGTCAATTTTATGAAAAAAAGAGCTAAAAATGGGGTAAATTCCATTCGTTATTCTTCTAATGCCCAGTGATATGTGTGAGCAACACAAAAACCAAAGTCCAAAATTTATCGTCCTAGAATGCTCCACTTTTGCCATCGAAGATTTTCTCATGGCATCCAGGATGACCGTAGAAAGTAGAGCGAGCTCACCAATTCGTTATACTTATGCTTCCGACGCATTAGTGAGCACATACACCGACAAACACAGGAAAGGTTGAGCGAAAGCGAGAGTGAGTGAGAGTATAAACATAAAGATGTTTTATTAATATCTCATACGCGGCTCACTGGCCACTACGGTGGGGAGGTGAATGTGGCACCGAGGTGCGCAAGTGCGCTAGTGGGCGAATTTGGCGTCAGGCGGCGGTAGGAACGTGTCGCCGACGAATGATCTGTTGCCATCGTCAAGCTCGGTCAACGATCGACCATCTGCTGGTGTCCTTATTTTTCTATCTCTTACTACCACCCCCAAGCGCTCACAGCTTGATGAAGATGATGATGTGTATCGTGTGACATCGAAGCGACATCTCCGTGTCACGGATGTGCGATTCGAAGTCGCCCACGTGCCAAACGGCCGGTTGAGCATGTGACCAACGCTTAGCAAGAATCTGCACGGAGCTTAGCTAGTGGGTAAGCGCGTCTCTACGGTGAATGGTGGGGTTCTGAACACATCGGTTACATAGTTTTTTTTTATTCATTTGCACTCCAGCAGCTCTTCGTCATCCGCAACGAGCTTGGCGACAACAACCGACGACGGATGGAGGGTGATTTATGAAACATCGAGCAACGCACGGGCACGGGATTCGCCTCGGCTGCTGAATCGGACAAAAGGCCCACCCGCTGTGGTCTAAGTTGAAACCCGCAGGCTAGATGTATTTTGTGATAACGAAATAATGTGGCCGGCCGAAATAGAAAGCAATGATAAATATTTCTCACCTGCAGGACCCACTAGTGCAGCCTTCCGGCCCGTCGCCAACCAGGAAGGGGTAGAAGGTGGAAGTAGAAAAGGTCGTCACATATGTTCACACCTACGCCGTCGGTGCGTTTGAAGAACGTGGTGGATACTATTGCCATAAATTTTCCACCTCCGCCGTCTAGGTATGCGGGCCGCGACGACACACAAAGATGGCGTCGTAGATAGACAATTTCATTGAAAAACATAATTTCTGCAAACTTTTCCCATTTCGGAAGTGGTTTTGTTTTGTTCTTTGGATAGGCGTACTTTAGGCGTTAGGTGGTTTGGTTTGATGCGTAGCAAATTGGAAAACTGTCCGCCGTGGACACGGTACATGTTAACTGCAAGCAGTCTTGGGGAAGAAAAGTTAGTTAATGAGTTTCGTGCCCCATATTATACGTGCTGGCAAGAGAACGTGCTATTTTTATTCCAAAATTTCCACTTACTAAATAAATTTGCTTGCAGAAAAGAGATATTGTGTTAAAAACAGCCTGTTTTTCAACTTGTGCTCAATAAATCGAAAGCTATACCACCATGTCACCAAGTCCAATATTCACCGGTAGTAAGGATTCCCTGGAGCCTTTATGGAGTAGAGCACCAGAGCGGTTACGAAGCATTGCAATTCATATGTTGTAGGTGTTGATGCTTTAAGGTGTCCGGCAGCCCAAGGCGCGATAGAAGACGTAGAAACGCTGTCTGGTTGCAAGTGTGCTTTCTTATCGGTTTCATTTCAAGGTGACGGAAATCGTTCAATAGCCGGCAACAGCTTGTAAAGCATGTGTACTTGCCAAGCCATAGGAAACATTAAATCAATTTACTGTAGCCAGCGTGTAGATGTGATTTTTCCTTATAGGTTTAGTGTTGAACGGAATCGATGGACAATAGTTTTCTTGCGACGTTCTGGAAGATCGATATTCTTTGATTGTACATACTGATTGTTGTATATGTTTTTCAATTTAAAGCATATTTACTGCTGTTCTTATCGGAAGTGCTATACTATATTATTTTTATATACATACATTTTGAACTATAATGAACTGATGTGTATTATAAACACATAAACACATATAACTTAATATATCATATGAAGCTCAAAACTAACGTCTTCGTGTGCCTTTCTTAAATTTCTCTTCGTATTTCGATGATCATATTTTCGATAGAATGTTCTTTTAGTCGAAGTATTGTTCCATAATAGGGGAATGTTTGAATCAAACTTTCTTTAAAGTTTTCAAAATATTATTGTACCGTACCAGGAGTTACAAAAATAAAGCGTATGTCAAATACATATAAATTTTAAGGATTGTTTTTTTTTAAGCAGAACTTCAACAGAACATATATTGATGAAACAATGCGAACAAAATGTTGGAATGATTCCACAATTTACGACTTTTATTTAAGCTAAAATTTCGTTAAGTTAAAATGCAGGGTTCTGTTCTTACTGATGTGTAACGATTTTATATGTAATTAAATTAAATTTCGGAGTGAGCTATCAATATAGCAAAACCTGTGTATTTGAAGGTCAACGTACTCCGATGTACCGTAGTATACCTCGGGAACTGAACGACTGTATGCACACACCCAAATTGTGTCTTATGACTAACATAGTAAGCATTTTTAGGCTATACTGACAATGCCAACACAAAGGAGTCATATGAAAGCAAAAATAGTTTGCTCTAATTTAATTTTCCGAGACGGACATTACATGAACCTCATTAAGTGATTTCTTAATTCGCATTACGTGGTGCATCGCAATGGTCGGAACGGTTTTCGCAGCTTACGCTGGTCAACGCTGTACAGACTGCCTGTACACGGGAGATCTTTTATCGCGCGTGCTTACATCATCCATCATCATCTTCACCATTCCCGTCGGTGACCCGCACCGTTGAGTTCTGGGTGTGAGTAAATTCGGAGTATAAATTGTAGGTGTTGATGCTTTAAGGTGTCCGGCAGCCCAAGGCGCGATAGAAGACGTAGAAACGCTGTCTGGTTGCAAGTGTGTTTTCCTATCGGTTTCATTTCAAGGTGACGGAAATCGTTCAATAGCCGGCAACAGCTTGTAAAGCATGTGTACTTGGCAAGCCATAGAAAACATTAAATCAATTTACTGTAGCCAGCGTGTAGATGTGATTTTTCCTTATAGGTTTAGTGTTGAACGGAATCGATGGACAATAGTTTTCTTGCGACGTTCTGGAAGATCGATATTCTTTGATTGTACATACTGATTGTTGTATATGTTTTTCAATTTAAAGCATATTTACTGCTGTTCTTATCGGAAGTGCTATACTATATTATTTTTATATACATACATTTTGAACTATAATGAACTGATGTGTATTATAAACACATAAACACATATAACTTAATATATCATATGAAGCTCAAAACTAACGTCTTCGTGTGCCTTTCTTAAATTTCTCTTCGTATTTTGATGATCATATTTTCGATAGAATGTTCTTTTAGTCGAAGTATTGTTCCATAATAGGGAAATGTTTGAATAAAACTTTCTTTAAAGTTTTCAAAATATTATTGTACCGTACCAGGAGTTACAAAAATAAAGCGTATGTCAAATACATATAAATTTTGAGGATTTTTTTTTTCAAAGCAGAACTTTAACAGAACATAAATTGGTGAAACAATGCGAACAAAATGTTGGAATGATTCCACAATTTACGACTTTTATTTAAGCTAAAATTTCGTTAAGTTAAAATGCAGGGTTCTGTTCTTACTGATGTGTAACGATTTTATATGTAATTAAATTAAATTTCGGAGTGAGCTATCAATATAGCAAAACCTGTGTATTTGAAGGTCAACGTACTCCGATGTACCGTAGTATACCTCGGGAACTGAACGACTGTATGCACACACCCAAATTGTGTCTTATGACTAACATAGTAAGCATTTTTAGGCTATACTGACAATGCCAACACAAAGGAGTCATATGAAAGCAAAAATAGTTTGCTCTAATTTAATTTTCCGAGACGGACATTACATGAACCTCATTAAGTGATTTCTTAATTCGCATTACGTGGTGCATCGCAATGGTCGGAACGGTTTTCGCAGCTTACGCTGGTCAACGCTGTACAGACTGCCTGTACACGGGAGATCTTTTATCGCGCGTGCTTACATCATCCATCATCATCTTCACCATTCCCGTCGGTGACCCGCACCGTTGAGTTCTGGGTGTGAGTAAATTCGGTGTATAAACTGGATGGCCTGGTTTTGTGCTGTTCAAACGTGCACGCTTCTTACTGTCAGGTGCTGGTACACAAAGCGCGCGTCCTGCTGCCGATGGAATGTAGGAAAAATACCACCAACACTAAACACTTCACCTTCACAGCCGGGCAGAGGGAGTAGTGGCTTTGTCGCTTGTTAGATTGCTCGTCAGCATGATTCCATTAAGATGATGTGACGCACCCCGGCACCCGGTCGCACGGTGGGTCCCGCGTGAGAACGGGCATTATAAACCGGGAATGCCGGTCTTTCGCTGCCGGCTGGCTTATAATTTCATTTTTTGGCAGCTATTTGATCATCGTTAGGCCGGCGCAAACTAAAACTAATTACGCGACTGCTCGCCCGTTCCTGGTTACATAGTAAATAGTATCAGGGCGCGTTCGTGCCTCCCATCTATCCAGCGCATTGTTTTGCGCTCCGACCGTTCGTCCCTGTTGGCTGCAGTTGAAAAGTTGTAGTATTTTAATTAAGCGAGCTGCTTGTTTTCTCTTTTTCCTGCTCGTCGACTCAAGTCTCTCGCCTGCGGCCCTCGCCTTGGCTCGTTTACCTCGTCTGGCTGTCTGATCGGGGCTCGGACGATGGGCGGGACAGATGGGTCGGTGCAACTGCTGTGAAAACGCAGCCATGGGAGACGTATTTGCAAACAACTGCCGTTGGGGAACAAGGCGATGTAAGGCACGGGCCTAGGCGTTGCAGTAACAGTAAACAGTGAACAGCGCACCAGCGGCAGTACGTTCACGTTCGCTCGGAGTACATTCCTCTTGCTCTGGTGGGAACTCGGAAGACTCGGAGACGGTAGGGAGCGATTTGGTGGTGGTCTAAAAATAATAATTTCTATGTATCTTTTTAATGCTGCATGCACGCCATGACACAAATAAATACGATGACGAATTGGACGGATAAGAAAGCCGTTCCCAGTTGAGGGTTTGGGGTTTGGGGTTGTAGGTGTGTGTGTGTGTGTGTGTGTGCAGGAATCCATCACAATTGGCCATTAGTCTTCGTCAAGCATATGGGCTGATGGGTCGGTGGAGAAGTTGGGACCGGGTGGCGGGTGGCACGGCAAGAACGATGATGTGTCAGGACGCTATATCTGTGCGCACAACAACAATTGTCGCTTTGCTTGGCTGCGCACACGACTACGGCGGGCGGTTTTGCGCTTGGTGGGGGACGGTGCGTGACACGTAGCAATATGCTAATAACACATGTCACACGCGCTCACCGTACGGCCCGGTGCACCGATACTTAGTCGCGCAACCATGCGGAATAACTGCAGTGACAGTGCGAATGTCAGGAAGCTTGTTAAATCGAGAGAAAACAGGCTGTCCAAGACAAATCCGTCCGAAGTGGGTCAACGTGCACGTTTCGTTCGTCGTTTGCGCGGCGCCGTTCGGAAAATGGAATTCGGTGTGAGGTGAACCGCGTGGCATATCTTCGGCAAATCGAGCCTTCACCAAAGCTTGGGTTGCTTGCATTCATCCCGTCCCGGCTATAATAGCTTTGAACTGTCAAAAGTGTTTTTTGTCGTTCAAAACTAACTCCACTGTAATGTGCTGAAGAATACAGGGACTCGTTGAAAGCTATCGGCGAGGCACAACCAACTTCAATTCACCAAAATTGAACAATATTACGAATGGCATCGGACAATTCAGAGCTACACCGCCTGCTCCCTGCCTTTTATCGGAATTTCATTTCAACGTCCCGTCACTTCGTAAGAAACAAAACATATTTCTTACATTCTTTGTACACCCAGGGGAATTTTTTTACCGATCCACAGCCCTGCAAGAATTCAATTTTTCTCTTCTCGGCGGTGGCTGCTAAAGTATGCACATTTTATGTTTAATGGTGCATAAAATGGTCGCGCACATTCCGCTGCTGCACGGTGGCCATTAATGACTGCAACCGGAAATGTTTTTTTTTTCTCCAAAGCGGTCTGTCTTGCCGTTTGCTCGGGTTTGAACAAAGCTTGCAGAGTTGAGGTGTAAAAACGGAATCTTCGCACAGAAAAAAATGGTCGCAGTCAACGAGCGGAGCCGAAGTTTCTTGCGATTTGAACAAAGTTTACTGAAAAGCAAGGAGCGTGTTTTTTACGTGCTCTAGTCATAGTCGTTCTGTACGTGTCAGTTGCTCCCTCGTTTTAGGCGGGCGTACGCTTCTCTATGAAAATGATTTATTGATTAACTGGAAAGGTATTTCAAATCGAAAGTCCTGCAAGCGTAATTTATGACCCTAGTTGGTTAATGGATTTGTTTTGTAGAAACATCAGGTACTTTACGGGTTGGAGTGGCTCGGTACACAACACGGGAGCACATTGAAGAGGCGATTAGCTCAAATTTAGTATTTTCCACAATGTTCGCTGGGTACACAGCAGTAATCGAGCACGGGCCATACTGGGCCCACGCTTCGCCCGTTTGGAATCGGCTGCAACTGCGGGGGGCCACTTGAGGAAACATAATATTGATGATAGTCCTTCAATTTTTATTCCATGCCACTGCATGTTATCTACGATGGGCCGAGGTCAGCTGATTCTGTCAGCAAAAAACGGGCACCGCAACGCTGGAAGTTCGGGTTAGGGTTACACTAATTAATTCACGATGCCACCGATACCACTCGAGCGTAATTGGATGAAAATCAATAGAAAATGGCGAACGACACTTTACAGCGTCGGGCACCGGGTGCCCATCGAGCGGAGCCAGTAAACTACAAAACATTGATGGATGGGTATGGATCGATGCGGTCGAGTTTTAGTTTCTCCATCTTTACCTTCCCGAGCAGGCGAAACCACTCGTCGACTTCGACGTTATGTAACGTGCGCTCAATTATTCAGCCAGCCTCATAGTGGTTTCTTTCTTCTCATCTACTCCCCGCCCCGGCCGTCTCGTGCGTCCGCACTAGCCACACGCTCCCTCACTATCAAACGCCATCGCGGATTCAATTCAACCGCATAACTCATTGCGCGCTTTTCGCTATGGGACGCCTTCTTCAAAGGTAAGTGCAAGGGAGCGAAACTCCGTCCTATCGGTGCCATCATTTCCACCTTATTCATGCCGGTGGTCAAGTACGCAAATGGGATTGGTGCACTTCAGTTGCACCGCGTTGCATTCCAAATTGGAACGGAAGGAAACGGAACTGTTTATAGCCGCTCGCCAACACACGAGCACACCGACACACACACACATCGGACAAAGATCGCATTTGGTAGTGCGCGACAACTCACGCGCGCGTTTGTCTGTGTGTATGAACCATCTGTTGGTGGCTCACGTTTAGTAGATGTTATTTTTTCCAGTCCTTGTTGGTGCGTTTGCAGGATGTCCTGGGTGATGTGTGCTTTAATGTGCATGTAATGAATGGTTTTGTTTCCTGCAAGTTCTCGCGTGTATTACGATATACATACATATAATTAATAATGTTAGTTTAGACAGGTGTTACATTGCTTTCCGTATGTATTTATAATTATC
>KZ069092.1:277491-289143 GCA_002091845.1 Anopheles cracens
CGCTCGAGTGCAATTTAGTATTGTTTCGTCTTTTTTTCTGAAAACAAACAAGATTTTCGTGAGCACGCTTTCGTCTTACTGTAGTGGAGAGCGCAATACCCAGTAATGGGTATCATTTTTTCATCGTTGAAATGGATAGGGGTGCTGGGACGTGTTGTGATACATCAACCCAAACCACGGCGGCGTCACAAGTGATAAAGGCATGCCATATTTCTTATACTTGAAAGCAACTCCACCGATTTCACACACTTTATGCACAATCGCGGATCCTTCGTGTCACAAGTACACCACTACGCATTCACCTCCGCCGTCTAGAGGTACACCACGACGAATGGAATGTGTCACGCCAAAAGCAAAATAACACATCCCTCATCGAAGTGTGCTGTTCGCTTCAAGAGGACGGATGGTCTGTAGAATCCCATCACTGCAACAAAGGAGCCGCGCCTACTGCGTGATCATAAGTGAATGGCTCTAGATCCACCGTGCAGTGTCTGTGCAGCAGCAGAACAATGACAGTGCAAGCATATTGTTGGGTTGGGCAGGTTAGTTTTTGTGATTTTCGCACGAATGGAAGCCTTCACGCTCTCGCTCGTCACTGTTTCTCTTGCACACACACTCTCCGCCGTGCCGAGACACACTTGTGCTGAAGTAATGGAACGTAGGTTTTTGCTCACACCGTCTGCACGGTCAGGACGTCACCATCTGCGAAACAGGACTATCGAACCAAATGTGGCGAGAACTAGCGTAAACAGATTTACTGTGCACAACAACTACCGATTGCCGGATGCGCCAACGTACGCCGGAGTGCTCAGCACTATTCCATTCGCTGTGCTTCTGTCACTACTGGACCCAATGATGATAATGGCACAGTTTGTGATGCTGCAATTTCTCCTGCCTCTCGCGGCACACCACTGGATGGAAACACCAATACACAGACATCTGCTCAGAGCATGGAACGGTGTGTTGGTGGTAACACAAAATACTGATAAGAGCGAACCGAAACCAAGGGTAGGAAAAAAAGGACACAAGACAACTGTTTCAACACTTTCGGGTTCATTTCACTCCAAAAATTGGTTTTCACGTGATCGTGTTGTAAATAAAATACTGGAAGCAGATTGAACTGTCGCACCTTTCCGTATACGCGAACTATCCCGCTCCGCCGCGATTTGGATCTTAACTGTTCCGTTTTATTGCAAAACCCGAACAACGAGCCGAGCAACGGACGGTCTCCGGACACCGACGAAGCTCACCGAACGCTAAAAACAGACTGACAATGTCATGGACGGTGTGTAGTAAGTAAACCAGCAGGCACTCGCTCACCGAAACGCCGTGAGACTCGCTCTCTCCTCCATGGTTAGTAATCCCAACCACGAAGCAGTTCTCCGTGCTGCTGCGTGCAGCTGCCGCGAGAGTCAAACTGAGAGAGCGTTTGCTTTTCCACACGGTTAAGCCGGAAAAACATGCCACAGTGGAGGTGTGTGTGTGTGAATGGACGTATGAAAAGGATAAAAATAGAGCACGGTCGCCACAGGAAGAAGACAGAGAGAAAGAGCATCTGTGTGCGGGAGAGAGGATGAGCGTGAAAGAAGCTCGTCTGTGTTAGTAACTTTGAAAAGCGATCTCTTGTAAGAAGTAAATACGCAGGCAGTCTTTCTCCGTCATCCATTAGCTTTGGAATCAAGCAAAATGACATACAACTTGTAACTGTCATCATTTGCAATGGAGAACAACGATCGGCTGTCAACCGGAGATGGTTGGCTAGACGTGTGATTTTGGAACGTGGTTAACATACAGCAAGCAAGACTGCGTTGAACAGTACCGTAGCAATATAAACGAAAGCTTTACTGTTATACCGCTGATAACAGGCTCCAAGAGGGTGTCTTTCGCCTAACACGTCTCTCTCACCGGTTGCAAAGTTGTGTATAAAACAAATGCAATTGAATGTAACTGTACAGCTTGTGTCTATTGCTTAATCATTGTTCAATTTTCAACCTGACATGGCTTTTGTAATGCCCATCGGTTATGCTAATCCTATGTAATTGAAATTCATTCACAACTTCGTGCGACACACCTCCACTATCGACTGGCTCTCAAATTGGATTGCATTACGATCGGTGGGAATGCATATCCGTGCTAAGCCATGGTTGATCCCTGTTTTATGATAATTTGATAAGAACATTTAATCTGCATGAACGCCACGCCGACGCCGTCTTCTTTCCATTGCAGATGCAGTTTCACACAACCGATTTAAGCCTTCATGCATGTGAAACTTTTTCCACGCCCCACGGGCACGTGTGGTTTATGCAAGCCGATGACAATGACAACAGCATCGCGTCAAGGACGAGGGCACGAAATTGAATTCGACACCTTCACCGGCATCTTAGCTTATTGCTTTTTTGTTGTTGTTGCAAAAAATCACATCGACCTTCGACGGCAGTGTGCGGATACGCGGAGGGATGTGCTGCTGTGTTTCAATCTAAAATTCATAAGCTTTACTGCACACCGTAGAGGAGAAAAGTTCTAAATCCTTTCCTCTCTTCTTTATTTATGAGCTCGGATTTAAAATGGACGGGTAGTCGCGATGGAGCGAGAAGCTTTTGCCAGGAATTACACTCTTCTAATCGTAGCTAATCGCGAACCGCCCATCCGCATTCGCATCGGGCCGCGTCCATCGTCGTAAAGTGTGTGCCTCGAGGAAAAATAACATTGCCCCGGTGTTGCCCGACCCGCACTGATGGTTTAAGAACAAGCCACGGAAGACGAATAAAACATCCCGTCTGAAACAAAAGCGATACGCGTTGGTGACTGAACAGGTGAGCCGTGTGGTTTCTCACATATGCGCACAAATCCCTCGGTGGCCCTTGGTGGTGCGGGATCGAGTGGATCGGAATACTCACCTCACACCTGCTCACACCGTGCGTGAGCCGTAGCCGACGGAATTCGGAACCCGGCAACGAACACCCAGTGCACCGCCTGCGTTGCCGTCTGTTGAGAAACCGGTGGACTTGCGAACGACGTGCCTGTCCGACACGACACGCTGTAATGACCGCTTGCAGCAGCGACTTGACGCGCTGCTGCCGTTCACGCCGCGCTCATCGCGAACGGATGATCAACAAACGGTTCGATCGTTGAATTCGGCGCCGCGCTGGAAGTGACAGGGACACGGGACTCTTTTTGGACGCCCCCGGTGGTGGCGACAGTGCTGCGAACACCTCCGAACAGGTTGCAAATGAACGCCCGGATCGCCCGGACACGACCGAGTGGCTGGAAGAGATACATGTCTTGAATGGTCTGCCACATCCCTGCCACAACCCTGTAGCACAAGGTGACTACCCAATTTCTTGTACGTTTTGTTCGTTTTCTCGTTTCCGTTTCGTAACCGGCCTGCACCCGTTGTGCGCTGAAATTGCTTTATTGTTAATGTTTCCGCATCTTCCGCGCGTTCCGGCGCGTTTTGAGGCTGGAGCATTATTTCGCCTGTTCAAGTTTTTCGATTCCTGTTCTTTGCTGCGGTTGACTGCTTTCTTTTCGTTTTTCGTCTTATTTCGTTGCTCGCGCTCAGTGAGCGATTCAGCATTGGAGCAACGGAATTAGTTCAATTTATTTTTTACCATCATCGTTTGCATGAAGCTATCGTTCCGGTTTCGGAGTTTCGAACTGCTAAGCGTTTAATCGTTCGATCCTGTCTCCGGAAGCATCTTCTTTTGCCCTTTCGCTACCGTTCTGTGCATGCCCCTTTTTTAAATCCATCCCATGATCCCACAGCTCCGTACTCGCTACATCTATCAACTGAGCTCGCTCGTGGGCTCTTTCCAGCGCTGTAACGCTTTCTCCAGAGCGCTCGTTCGGCAGTCCCTCTGCCATTCGGTGCTGCAGTGATTATTAAATAAATAAAGCTGTCACGAAGTGCAAGCACCGACCGAGGTGTGGACACTGAAAAACCTTCTGCACACACACACCACCACAGCCACCAGGAGCTTCCCCCCAGCGCAGGCCATCCGAACGGAGGGAAGTGCATAAATACTTCCCGAGCTCTGTGTGGGCCCACTGGCTGCTCTTTTGGACCCTCGTCAGCCGATTCGGGGAAGCCTTTTCGGATCGGGCGCCCAGCCGAGATTGGGTAACATACCTTTCGCTGTACGGCAACGGCACGATTCATCCGCAGTGGATGCACTTGTGCTGCTTCCTGGTACACCTTCCCGGGATCTGCTTTCGCCGGACCTGGCGGGAAAGCGTGTCCCTAAGATGCTTACGTTATTTTATGCATTACGTTTCAGTTCTGCACTCATTTCAAATGCTTTTTCGCTCGGCATGATTGTTTGGAATCGTTCAATTGCTTTCACTGTTCATGCAATAGTTATACAGTCCGTAGCATAACTAGACGACGACCTATTTTTGAGAATAGAACAATAACTTGAAGAGATACATGGAAAGAATCTTCTATTTTGTTATAATATAAAATACAACTTTCTAAGATTGTTGCACATTTTTGCAAACACTATCCAAACACATTCCTTTATAACCTAGTACAGGAGACAATCGCTGCAAGCACAGAACACAGAAGGATGAATTCATACTATCTCTTCGATTTCATTATCACGGTTTTCAACTCATTCATTGTGTAGCTAAAATATACTATAAATCAAAATAAACGAAATTTCATGTTCAGATCTTTAAACCCGCATAGTGTGGTTTATAAGAAGTTTTAAAACACTATTCAATAACATGGCATATTTTTATAGTATTAAAAATCGATAAAAGTGTTAAATAGAAATATCAATAAATCACACCAATACTTTGGCCATTTAACAATATCATCTCAACAAATCACAGCGTTTACTACAATTTAGGGAAACATTTCTTTCATCTAGCTTTTCGAGTTTTTGTTCTATTCTCAAAACCTGGTGGCCTTATAGTTGTACTACAATTTAGGGAAACATTTCTTTCATCTAGCTTTTCGAGTTTTTGTTCTATTCTCAAAACCTGGTGGCCTTATAGTTGTTTTACGAACTGTAGCTCCCGTTCCGTCTTTCTCAAAACTGTGCACTTACATAACAGCATAAACTACTGTTTGTGATAAAGCCATCTTTATTCCAGAGTTTCGATAAAACACAAAGCAACGTAAAGCTTTTGCTTCCGTATCGTACCTTATCGGTAAATACCCTCAAAACCGGCTCGGGAAACAAATTCCTCCGACATGATCTTCGGTCTAGGTGGGCACCCCGAGTCGGACGCTCACGTAGGATCGTAAAAAAGGCCCTGCCTGGCCCTTTTACATAATCGAAAGTTAATGAAAAACAAGTCACCACCTACGGGCGAATATTTTATGGTCTCACCAGCATCAAATAATGCTGTTGACCGCTCCACCCACCCCACCTCTCCCGGTTTCATCCTACACACCCTGCCGTCAGCATTTTCCATTTCCCCGTGCACCGGTTGTGTTGTGAGCATTCCCAAGGCGTCGGGCTCAGCGCTGGTTACTTTGGTGACGCTTTCTACCCAATCGATCGAACAGCAGCCCGGAAGGTGGAAGGTGATTTATTTCAACAGCTGCTACCGAATGCCGGCCTGAAAATAGACCCGCGACCTTACGCCGCTTCCCGGTGTCGCTTATGCGCGCCTCTGATTGGGGAAATAATTAGTGCCCTAACTCTTACATCTAATTAATCCATTCTTTCTTACATAAGCGACATTCGATTTCACCTGAAGGAAAGAATTTCGAATAGGGCGATCGTTCAGTACGGCCGGCAAGCGACACGATAATCATAAAGCAAGGCCAGCAGAGCTAACACACCTCCAATCTTTATGGCGCTAGCACGAATCACGACCGCGGGTGGAGGCCGCGAACTTGACTTGAGCCGAACGTCGATAACAACGAAATGACCCTCGCGCTCGTTCACTTTGTATGGTAATCAAATGTGAAATTTTATCCCTCCCCCATTCGATGAACCCCTGCTGACCGTGAGCCACGCCGCTATTTCGGTAGCCTGCAAGCGTCCTTGCGCGCGCGATTACGCAAAATCCTTCCAACAACCTACAAACACACGGCTACAGCTTTCATTTTGCGCTTCGTTTGCTGTTCGCCGATCCTTTGCTCGAAATTATTGACCGTACGGGATCGCGCATGGAATCGGACCGTGCGTACAGGCAGAAAAAAAAACAGGAAAACGTACTCACCCGCTCATCGGTATCCCGCTGGTCCGTGTGTTCGCAATTAGTGATGCATGCAAGGACAGCAAAAGCGGATCCGTTGACTAACCGATGTGATCACAGACCAAAACAGACACACACGCACAAGAAAAAAAAACACACAAAATGGTATATCGAGGATTTTGTCTTACTTCGCGTATTTTTCCATAGGTGCTCGTTTGAAAATTGATTCCCGAGACACTGGCAAATAATGATACCGAGATGCGGTGCAATGTGGTGCGAATTTGTCTCCGCGCTTCAAAGCAGCACTGGCCACTGGGCCGCGTCCTGTGCCTGACTGATAGGTTGCTTGCGAAACGTTGCGTACGGAACGAGAGCGCCAGTCAGAGCGCCCCGAAAACCATCAATCTTGCTCTGAGACGCTATGAATATTTAAACATGACTCCGATGCCAAAACCATTGCAGGAGCGCCACAAATGAGAACAAATGGACGCACGGTATCAGGTTTCAATTCGTAAGTAAATCAGTGATGGATCGGCGCATGTCGAACGGTTCACAAATAATAACGGATTCGGTGCCGGGATCGGGCGACAATCCGTCGGTATCGACGTCGAGATAGTGGAAGAATCTTTAATGGTTTGCATTTGTGGAGTCGGGTCTGCTTTGTGAATGGCCCGCCGGCTGGCATGGCGTGTCGGTTGCACGGGACGAGCCGATGCGAATGCGGATAGGCGGTTCGCGATTAGCTACGATTAGAAGAGTGTAATTAAAAGAGCGGAATTGCTGCCGCTGATGCTGGAGGTTATTTTTAAACTTTTTTGTGTTTGCTGTGTGTGCGCCTGTGTGTCGGTACGCTTGCCGAATAGCACACTTCGCTCCGATCTCACCGGGCCGGTTGATTGCGATCCGCGGCCCATCTTCAAGCAGTCCCAGCCGCCGAATGTACCGAACCAAGAATAGCGCGATCGTGTTGGGGCGATGCGCGAAGCTAGGGGTCGTTGTGCTGGCGATGGTCAACGATAGGGCGGCCATTAGCGCCGGTAGTGCTGGCGCACCGGGACCCGCTCCGGAAGCACCGCGCGCGCGACCGGTCAGTTCATCAGCGTTCGATGGTTTATCAAAGAAACCAGGCCTGCGCTGCGCTGTCGTCATCGTCATGACATCTTGAAGAACGACGGCGTAGTCGGCCATAAAACAAGTGTAATTCGGCGCTGGTGAGTTCTGTGGAACCCCATTCTTAGACATGTTAGATCGCAAAAGTGTATATTTAGGACGAGACCGACCGGTATTTTCACCGCGCGCTGCTGGTGGTTGCCGTTCCCCGCGCTGGACCGGGTGTCCGTCGCTAATAAAGGGTTATTTTTAGCGAAAAGACATGGGAGGACGTGCGTTTCGGGCGAGATAGAACGCTGGATGGTAGCATGTGGATCGTGACGAGTAGATGAGAAAGAAGGGGGGGGGGAGGCCATTGGGAAAGGAACGGGGTTGGTAGGACAAACTTCGTCAACCCCCCCGGGAGAACGTTCGAGCCCAATTAGAGATAACGGGTGGCGGGTGGCGGGGAACGGGTTCTGAAGGGCGGATTAAGGTGCTTGGATTCACGGCGAACGAGCAAAGTTTCGGCGCGGACCTGGGCGTAGGATCTGCACGCTAAACATCATCGATTAACGTGGTAGATACAAGTCATTTGATCTTATTTCCCTCCACCGGCTCGCAGCGCGTGAGCCAGCTGCTGTATGTGTGCTAGAAGGGGGTTGCAAAATACCCATCTCCCTGTGCGACACGGCACCAACACGAACTGTCGACTTAATGAACAGTTCTTTGAAGAAGCGACGAGGAAGTCTCGAGCCAGCGTGGCACGACGTTGACTTTGGAATGGGAATTAATTACACAGTCACAGGGCAGCGTAATGAGTTTGTTTTGATATTTGATGGCAGTAACAATAAACTAAGTGGTTTGTTCGTAATTACATCACAGTTCGATGGGTGCTTGGTGTCTGGAGAGAGAATGTGTCGGTCGGTGTCGGTGTGTGTTTCTATGAGAGAGAAGCCCTCGTATGCATCAATGGCGATTCTCTGCAGTAATTCCAATTAGTAACAGAAAAGAGCGGAATTGCTGCCGCTGATGCTGGAGGTTATTTTTAAACTTTTTTGTGTTTGCTGTGTGTGCGCCTGTGTGTCGGTACGCTTGCCGAATAGCACACTTCGCTCCGATCTCACCGGGCCGGTTGATTGCGATCCGCGGCCCATCTTCAAGCAGTCCCAGCCGCCGAATGTACCGAACCAAGAATAGCGCGATCGTGTTGGGGCGATGCGCGAAGCTAGGGGTCGTTGTGCTGGCGATGGTCAACGATAGGGCGGCCATTAGCGCCGGTAGTGCTGGCGCACCGGGACCCGCTCCGGAAGCACCGCGCGCGCGACCGGTCAGTTCATCAGCGTTCGATGGTTTATCAAAGAAACCAGGCCTGCGCTGCGCTGTCGTCATCGTCATGACATCTTGAAGAACGACGGCGTAGTCGGCCATAAAACAAGTGTAATTCGGCGCTGGTGAGTTCTGTGGAACCCCATTCTTAGACATGTTAGATCGCAAAAGTGTATATTTAGGACGAGACCGACCGGTATTTTCACCGCGCGCTGCTGGTGGTTGCCGTTCCCCGCGCTGGACCGGGTGTCCGTCGCTAATAAAGGGTTATTTTTAGCGAAAAGACATGGGAGGACGTGCGTTTCGGGCGAGATAGAACGCTGGATGGTAGCATGTGGATCGTGACGAGTAGATGAGAAAGAAGGGGGGGGGGGGGGGCCATTGGGATACAACACTATTCTCGGAGGGTGTTTGATGAGCAGAGAACATACAAATGAGATGAGGGTCTACGAAATAGCGCTAGTAAGATAGATGATATGCAAACTACTACACACTTGTACTACGCTACGAGCAAAATAGAAGGGGCATGAGATTACCAGAGTAATTATCATAAATTCCACACACTATTCAATCTTTTGGCAACACTTTCGATACTCATGCCGTTGTCTGTGCACAATGGTGACAACGTGACAGGAACGCCGCCGCTGGCGTGCCCTCAGAATGCCAAAAGAATTTACTTCTTTCACTAGGGATGTTTCTTCAATTTATCGGCAAATTTTCGGGACAATTTTCGTTGCGCACCGAGAGCGACGAGATAACGCCACACATCGAGCGAGACGAACCGGACGTAGCACACTTTCACTTTCACTCACGCACCTCGCAGGACGCATTCATTTTCGAGCCATTCACCATTGTTTACTGTCGCTCCGGCTCACCGGCGCTGGGTTCTTATCGCGCTGCTGGAATGGCTGTACGGTGCTGAAGGTCGCAGGGCGCAGCCAGTGATGGCCGTGCATTAGGGTGTTCGGGCACCTATTTCGAAAGCATACTTGGCATCGTTCCGCGTTTCGACACACAAACACACATACATACACCAACCGGGTGTTGTTTTATCACACAAATGAGAACAAATGGACGCACGGTATCAGGTTTCAATTCGTAAGTAAATCAGTGATGGATCGGCGCATGTCGAACGGTTCACAAATAATAACGGATTCGGTGCCGGGATCGGGCGACAATCCGTCGGTATCGACGTCGAGATAGTGGAAGAATCTTTAATGGTTTGCATTTGTGGAGTCGGGTCTGCTTTGTGAATGGCCCGCCGGCTGGCATGGCGTGTCGGTTGCACGGGACGAGCCAGGGCCCGCCACTGTGGACTGCTCGCTGCGATCGGATATGATTGAAGGCCATCAATAATCCATCGCAAAATGCATATCGTGACGGACGTGATTAGCGCGCAAAGAAAATGACATTTGTGCGCTGGCCGTCGTCAAACGCCCCACCCTTATTATTTTCATTTTGTTTTAAAACTGATCGGAATGTGCGGTAGTTGGGAACATGTGTTCGGGAAGGTTTCCCGTGAAGGTATTATCATTATATACAGAGATATGTAGTGAACATGAGGTCAATCACAATAGGTAGTTAGTTGCGTAAATGTAACAATGAATGAGGCTATGAACGATGGGAAAAAGAAGGGCGTGGGGACGTGTAAGAGATCAATTTCATAAGCGATAAAAACCTCCGAGAACATTGTTCAAATTTTACGGTGCGATGGAGACGCCAGGTACTTTGTAAAAAATATGTTAAGTTTTTTGGTGGCTTCTGAAAGTGTTAAAACATTTTAAGCGAGTATGAGTTATTAAATAGGAAAATATAAACATTTGAATTGCCTCTAATTTCCTCTTTGGTAAGGAAATGTGCGGACAAGAATAAAATGAATAAAATTATTAGTCTGTAATTAGAATGGAGACGCCTGGTGCTTACAAGGCTTACAACACTATTCTCGGAGGGTGTTTGATGAGCAGAGAACATACAAATGAGATGAGGGTCTACGAAATAGCGCTAGTAAGATAGATGATATGCAAACTACTACACACTTGTACTACGCTACGAGCAAAATAGAAGGGGCATGAGATTACCAGAGTAATTATCATAAATTCCACACACTATTCAATCTTTTGGCAACACTTTCGATACTCATGCCGTTGTCTGTGCACAATGGTGACAACGTGACAGGAACGCCGCCGCTGGCGTGCCCTCAGAATGCCAAAAGAATTTACTTCTTTCACTAGGGATGTTTCTTCAATTTATCGGCAAATTTTCGGGACAATTTTCGTTGCGCACCGAGAGCGACGAGATAACGCCACACATCGAGCGAGACGAACCGAACGTAGCACACTTTCACTTTCACTCACGCACCTCGCAGGACGCATTCATTTTCGAGCCATTCACCATTGTTTACTGTCGCTCCGGCTCACCGGCGCTGGGTTCTTATCGCGCTGCTGGAATGGCTGTACGGTGCTGAAGGTCGCAGGGCGCAGCCAGTGATGGCCGTGCATTAGGGTGTTCGGGCACTTATTTCGAAAGCATACTTGGCATCGTTCCGCGTTTCGACACACAAACACACATACATACACCAACCGGGTGTTGTTTTATCGAGCAAAAAGTGGGTAAATAATAAGACTGGGACAGAACCGAAGGGCCCCGCAAATGGAACCGCGCTTAGAACGATTTTTTCTGTTGGTTGGTAGAGGTGCTAGAGCGCCGAATTACTATCGTTTGTGGGTCTCGAGTAGCGCGATACGACTTCCCATTGCTCGCACTTAAACCGTAAAAGTAAGCCGCCGGAACTTCGATCACACGTTCGGCGCTAACAGCCGAGGCCCGTCAACCACTTTTGAGCACTTTCAGGGTAAAACACTGGGAACACAAGTGAAAGGTTGACGATTATTTACCCTTCCTAAAGCGACGTAGAACGCGGACCCAGCGTGGAACTGTAGAGCTGGTTTCGATTAGTGATGGTTTCAGGAGGTTTTCGGGTGTTTAGGAAAGTGGCCGATTCGGAAAATATGTTTTTCGCAGTAACCAAAGGTCGTACGATGGACGCGGCGTACTGAACGGGTAACACTAGGGACACAGCAC
>KZ069092.1:289153-299329 GCA_002091845.1 Anopheles cracens
GAGTGCAATTTAGTATTGTTTCGTCTTTTTTTCTGAAAACAAACAAGATTTTCGTGAGCACGCTTTCGTCTTACTGTAGTGGAGAGCGCAATACCCAGTAAAGGGTATCATTTTTTCATCGTTGAAATGGATAGGGGTGCTGGGACGTGTTGAGATACATCAACCCAAACCACGGCGGCGTCACAAGTGATAAAGGCATGCCATATTTCTTATACTTGAAAGCAACTACACCGATTTCACACACTTTATACACAGTCGCGGATCCTTCGTGTCACAAGTACACCACTACGCATTCACCTCCACCGACTAGAGGTACACCACGACGAATGGAATGTGTCACGCCAAAAGCAAAATAACACATCCCTCATCGAAGTGTGCTGTTCGCTTCAAGAGGACGGATGGTCTGTAGAATCCCATCACTGCAACAAAGGAGCCGCGCCTACTGCGTGATCATAAGTGTATGGCTCTAGATCCACCGTGCAGTGTCTGTGCAGCAGCAGAACAATGGCAGTGCCAGCATATTGTTGGGTTGGGCAGGTTAGTTTTTGTGATTTTCGCACGAATGGAAGCCCTCACGCTCTCGCTCGTCACTGTTTCTCTTGCACACACACTCTCCGCCGTGCCGAGACACACTTGTGCTGAAGTAATGGAACGTAGGTTTTGCTCACACCGTCTGCACGGCCAGGACGTCACCATCTGCGAAACAGGACTATCGAACCAAATGTGGCGAGAACTAGCGTAAACAGATTTACTGTGCACAACAACTACCGATTGCCGGATGCGCCAACGTACGCCGGAGTGCTCAGCACTATTCCATTCGCTGTGCTTCTGTCACTACTGGACCCAATGATGATAATGGCACAGTTTGTGATGCTGCAATTTCTCCTGCCTCTCGCGGCACATCACTGGACGGAAACACCAATACACAGACATCTGCTCAGAGCATGGAACCGTGTGTTGGTGGTAACACAAAATACTGATAAGAGCGAACCGAAACCAAGGGTAGGAGAAAAAGGACACAAGACAACTGTTTCAACACTTTCGGGTTCATTTCACTCCAAAAAGTGGTTTTCACGTGATCGTGTTGTAAATAAAATACTGGAAGCAGATTGAACTGTCGCACCTTTGCGTATACGCGGACTATCCCCCTCCGCCGCGATTTGGTTCTTAACTGTTCCGTTTTATTGCAAAACCCGAACAACGAGCCGAGCAACGGACGGTCTCCGGACACCGACGAAGCTCACCGAACGCTAAAAACAGACTGACAATGTCATGGACGGTGTGTAGTAAGTAAACCAGCAGGCACTCGCTCACCGAAACGCCGTGAGACTCGCTCTCTCCTCCATGGTTAGTAATCCCAACCACGAAGCAGTTCTCCGTGCTGCTGCGTGCAGCTGCCGCGAGAGTCAAACTGAGAGAGCGTTTGCTTTTCCACACGGTTAAGCCGGAAAAACATGCCACAGTGGAGGTGTGTGTGTGTGAATGGACGTATGAAAAGGATAAAAATAGAGCACGGTCGCCACAGGAAGAAGACAGAGAGAAAGAGCATCTGTGTGCGGGAGAGAGGATGAGCGTGAAAGAAGCTCGTCTGTGTTAGTAACTTTGAAAAGCGATCTCTTGTAAGAAGTAAATACGCAGGCAGTCTTTCTCCGTCATCCATTAGCTTTGGAATCAAGCAAAATGACATACAACTTGTAACTGTCATCATTTGCAATGGAGAACAACGATCGGCTGTCAACCGGAGATGGTTGGCTAGACGTGTGATTTTGGAACGTGGTTAACATACAGCAAGCAAGACTGCGTTGAACAGTACCGTAGCAATATAAACGAAAGCTTTACTGTTATACCGCTGATAACAGGCTCCAAGAGGGTGTCTTTCGCCTAACACGTCTCTCTCACCGGTTGCAAAGTTGTGTTGGTGCTGGGTTGCCAATAGGCGGCGCACATGTTTGATATCAAAATATCCTCGTCTCAGCGGGAGCGAGAACTGCAGCTCTCAGTAAATAAGTCTATTATCATTTGCGCATGTATTGCTCAGGAGCAGCAGTGGAGTTTTGTTTGTAGTCGTATCCAAATTTACTTCCTGCTCCTGTGTATGTGTGCAAGTGTACAGTCACTGTGAGGAAATCATACCCGAAAATGCTTCTATCGGCACGGTCAGACGGCGACAGGTGGTATCTTACTGTCAGTCTGTGCGATATTTACGAGATTCTCGAATTCGAGCACTTTTCAAATCGAGCAACCGCCGGACAAAACATCCACCCGACCAGCGGTTGGTTAGAGGCCGTTTGGCTAGATGGCATGGTTTGCACAGTTTTTCTCACTCACCGCCAGTATTTTACGTACTCTGACATTTGCCCGTCATTCTACGGTAAAAGGTTAATTAAAGATGTACTTGTTCGGTAAAACGATTAGGGAGTGGACATGTGTGACCCATGTGCCGCGGTGCTCGCTAGACGGATTACGTGCAAAACTAAATATTTTATTCGCCAAACCCTGTGTACCGACGCCCTTTTGGACGTGGTAGTTACACGTTTCGGCCGTCATGGTTGGTATTTGGGGTCCTGTCATCTAGTGCAAGGTGGTAAAGCCCCGGACGATGGTTCCCCCTGGGAGAGGGTCGGGCGTTTGAAAGTTCGCTCTTACTTTCGTTGATCGTGTCGAGTGGTGGGCACCAATTCGACAATGTCCTCCACAGTGGGCTAGCCAGCCTATTCCAGTGGGCTTATACTGGAAGAGCCTGGGTGCGTTAAATTATGAACCAGTCCATAACGAACCCTCGGACCTCGGTAGTGAACCTAACCGATAGAATCACGCAAGGCCACGTGTGGCCACGGGCAGAGCTGCGGGTAAATTTTTGATACACACCAGTGTCCAAATTTGATCAAGCTGCACCAGCTGCACATTAATGGGAGCGGAAGCACGCCACGCTAAGGATCGTCGTCGGTGAGGTTGATTGCAAATGAATGCCAGCAGTGGCGCTTGCGGTGGCATTTGCGTGTTGGTACGCAAGTTCGAAAGGTTTGAAACAAAAAAAACGGTGAGCCCCACCAGAATGATCGCTTTAAGGGCCCAATAAAGCCGAGATAAACCCATTTACTAGAGCGGTCCGATTCCTTGTGATTCACAACGAGCCGCGAAATAGAAGGTGGCAGGAGAGCCAGAGAACCTGTGACGTGGAATAATAAATTCGGCAAATATTTACGTCGACAGCTGCGTAGGACTCGCTTGGCGCCATTCCGCTGTCGCGCACTTTACTGTTATACCGCTGATAACAGGCTCCAAGAGGGTGTCTTTCGCCTAACACGTCTCTCTCACCGGTTGCAAAGTTGTGTTGGTGCTGGGTTGCCAATAGGCGGCGCACATGTTTGATATCAAAATATCCTCGTCTCAGCGGGAGCGAGAACTGCAGCTCTCAGTAAATAAGTCTATTATCATTTGCGCATGTATTGCTCAGGAGCAGCAGTGGAGTTTTGTTTGTAGTCGTATCCAAATTTACTTCCTGCTCCTGTGTATGTGTACAAGTGTACAGTCACTGTGAGGAAATCATACCCGAAAATGCTTCTATCGGCACGGTCAGACGGCGACAGGTGGTATCTTACTGTCAGTCTGTGCGATATTTACGAGATTCTCGAATTCGAGCACTTTTCAAATCGAGCAACCGCCGGACAAAACATCCCGACCCGACCAGCGGTTGGTTAGAGGCCGTTTGGCTAGATGGCATGGTTTGCACAGTTTTTCTCACTCACCGCCAGTATTTTACGTACTCTGACATTTGCCCGTCATTCTACGGTAAAAGGTTAATTAAAGATGTACTTGTTCGGTAAAACGATTAGGGAGTGGACATGTGTGACCCATGTGCCGCGGTGCTCGCTAGACGGATTACGTGCAAAACTAAATATTTTATTCGCCAAACCCTGTGTACCGACGCCCTTTTGGACGTGGTAGTTACACGTTTCGGCCGTCATGGTTGGTATTTGGGGTCCTGTCATCTAGTGCAAGGTGGTAAAGCCCCGGACGATGGTTCCCCCTGGGAGAGGGTCGGGCGTTTGAAAGTTCGCTCTTACTTTCGTTGATCGTGTCGAGTGGTGGGCACCAATTCGACAATGTCCTCCACAGTGGGCTAGCCAGCCTATTCCAGTGGGCTTATACTGGAAGAGCCTGGGTGCGTTAAATTATGAACCAGTCCATAACGAACCCTCGGACCTCGGTAGTGAACCTAACCGATAGAATCACGCAAGGCCACGTGTGGCCACGGGCAGAGCTACGGGTAAATTTTTGATACACACCAGAGTCCAAATTTGATCAAGCTGCACCAGCTGCACATTAATGGGAGCGGAAGCACGCCACGCTAAGGATCGTCGTCGGTGTAGTTGATTGCAAATGAATGCCAGCAGTGGCGCTAGCGGTGACATTTGCGTGTTGGTACGCAAGTTCGAAAGGTTTGAAACAAAATAAAAAAACGGTGAACCCCACCAGAATGATCGCTTTAAGAGCCCAATAAAGCCGAGATAAACCCATTTACTAGAGCGGTCCGATTCCTTGTGAACCACAACGAGCCGCGAAATAGAAGGTGGCAGGAGAGCCAGAGAACATGTGACGTGGAATAATAAATTCGGCAAATATTTACGTCGACAGCTGCGTAGGACTCGCTTGGCGCCATTCCGCTGTCGCGCCGTTTGACCACGGCCTGCGCGGAGGAAAGGGCAGAGTTTTTTTTTCCGCCATATGGAAGTAGCGTGCTGATTGGGCACATTTGCAAGGTGAATGTGTGTATGCGAGCGGTAGGACTGGGTGTCTGTGTTAGTAACTTTGAAAAGCGATCTCTTGTAAGAAGTAAATACGCAGGCAGTCTTTCTCCGTCATCCATTAGCTTTTGAATCAAGCAAAATGACATACAACTTGTAACTGTCATCGTTTGCAATGGAGAACAACGATCGGCTGTCAACCGGAGATGGTTGGTTAGACGTGTGATTTTGGAACGTGGTTAACATACAGCAAGCAAGACTGCGTTGAACAGTACCGTAGCAATATAAACGAAAACTTTACTGTTATACCGCTGATAACAGGCTCCAAGAGGGTGTCTTTCGCCTAACACGTCTCTCTCACCGGTTGCAAAGTTGTGAACTGTACAGCTTGTGTCTATTGCTTAATCATTGTTCAATTTTCAACCTGACATGGCTTTTGTAATGCCCATCGGTTATGCTAATCCTATGTAATTGAAATTCATTCACAACTTCGTGCGACACACCTCCACTATCGACTGGCTCTCAAATTGGATTGCATTACGATCGGTGGGAATGCATATCCGTGCTAAGCCATGGTTGATCCCTGTTTTATGATAATTTGATAAGAACATTTAATCTGCATGAACGCCACGCCGACGCCGTCTTCTTTCCATTGCAGATGCAGTTTCACACAACCGATTTAAGCCTTCATGCATGTGAAACTTTTTCCACGCCCCACGGGCACGTGTGGTTTATGCATGCCGATGACAATGACAACAGCATCGCGTCAAGGACGAGGGCACGAAATTGAATTCGACACCTTCACCGGCATCTTAGCTTATTGCTTTTTTGTTGTTGTTGCAAAAAATCACATCGACCTTCGACGGCAGTGTGCGGATACGCGGAGGGATGTGCTGCTGTGTTTCAATCTAAAATTCATAAGCTTTACTGCACACCGTAGAGGAGAAAAGTTCTAAATCCTTTCCTGCATGAATATTTCCCTTCACCGGTGGTTGTGCTATGTAATGCTCACTCGTCGTTCGGAGGAACTTATGATTGAAATGTAGAGACGGATGCCCCGGTGAAATGCGATGTGACGAATTCAACGTCAACCGGGTATGGTAAAATGCCACCGATGAACGGTGTGATTCGACACGGATTGCTTGTAACATCATTAATCATGCACGGGAAGTGATTTGAAATGGAAATACCAATCGAAGGACGATGTGACGGACTGTTTTCGCGTGACATCGTAGATTGACGGCTACCGCTGCTGTATTGTGTTGGGCGGTACAACAATGGCATTTTCAGTGAACGTAATGCAGTAGTTCACGAAAACGACGAATTTAGCTGGCGGTACATACGTATATGAGGAACAAGGTTTCAAAGAAAACTTGCATTAGTTATGTAATAAACGGAGCAACGTGTTTGGTAGTACTTGAATGGTTTTGTAGATTCATTTCAAATAGGTTTTATCAGATTAATTTAAAAATGATATCGATTCGACGATAAATGTTGATGGTAATTGTTAGAGTTAATGAGTATTTTAAGCCTTACGAAGTTTGTTTCTATATTTGAAACAGAGTCTAGACAATTAAGTCAGCAGATGTCAATATAAACTATGGAGGATGTTTCAAAACATTAAAATAATCTCTTAAAATCCTTTGAGATTCTTTAAATCACAATCTTCGCAGAAACAACATAAAACAAATGCAATTGAATGCAACTGTACAGCTTGTGTCTATTGCTTAATCATTGTTCAATTTTCAACCTGACATGGCTTTTGTAATGCCCATCGGTTATGCTAATCCTATGTAATTGAAATTCATTCACAACTTCGTGCGACACACCTCCACTATCGACTGGCTCTCAAATTGGATTGCATTACGATCGGTGGGAATGCATATCCGTGCTAAGCCATGGTTGATCCCTGTTTTATGATAATTTGATAAGAACATTTAATCTGCATGAACGCCACGCCGACGCCGTCTCCTTTCCATTGCAGATGCAGTTTCACACAACCGATTTAAGCCTTCATGCATGTGAAACTTTTTCCACGCCCCACGGGCACGTGTGGTTTATGCAAGCCGATGACAATGACAACAGCATCGCGTCAAGGACGAGGGCACGAAATTGAATTCGACACCTTCACCGGCATCTTAGCTTATTGCTTTTTTGTTGTTGTTGCAAAAAATCACATCGACCTTCGACGGCAGTGTGCGGATACGCGGAGGGATGTGCTGCTGTGTTTCAATCTAAAATTCATAAGCTTTACTGCACACCGTAGAGGAGAAAAGTTCTAAATCCTTTCCTCTCTTCTTTATTTATGAGCTCGGATTTAAAATGGACGGGTAGTCGCGATGGAGCGAGAAGCTTTTGCCAGCGCGCTTGGGGTTGCACTTTCACCGCAACTTTACCGTGACCGGTTCTGCTCGGATCCTGTTTTAATCCATGTCCCGCGATCTTGTGAACCATATTTCTTCCCCCCTCCACAGCTGGTGTGGCTCAGTTTCTTCTGCCTCGTTTTTGTCGGACAAAGTCATCAATTAATAAGGGCAGCGGTGTGGGCTCCCTTCCAGCGCCGGTTTCAACCGGCTCGCATACAATGAATAAAAGCCGATGCTCAAACGCAGGAAGGTGGCGTTCACTGGAAATTAGTCACGATCGCAAAGTTTGTCTTTTGCAATCTGCTATCTGCTGCCGATGCTGCCGATTTTCTTGCAGTGCTAAAGAAGCGGTTGAAGCCGCGTAGAAAAACGACCGGCACGACGGCATCGATACACTTCGATACGGAACGTCGCCCGCCGGTCGGACCGTATGTCGATGCAGAGCAATGGGTCAACTGAGGATAGTATTTCTTATCGAAGCACCGTGGACGAGTTGACGAGCGGGACGAGCGCGCCTCGCTAAGGAGCTGCAAATTGCATCGGTAGATTAATTTTGAAGTTTGTTTCGATTTTTATACTTCCCGCCGGGGTGGCGGCGTAGGAGGAAAGTTTTTTAATCAAATTCACCGACCGGAGCCGATGGGGGAGCGCGCTGTGACTGACGTCGAAGGTCGAGAAGTTTCGCAGCGCACTGTCGGTGAAGCTCGCAGCAGAGAAATAATTACAGTGCGCTCATGAATTTCAACAGATCGGTGATTAATGAGGGATTCCGTGCAGCGCTGGAAACGACGCTCGTGAATCAAGCACATATGGCTTCGTATGTGTGAGTCTGTGTTTTTGTAACAGCATTTTATCTGCTCGATCGATAGAGGCTCACATAGAGAAATTGGATTTTTGTAGAGCGTAAGTAATTCTGTAAAGTGTTCTGTATGCAAGTATGAGGCAAAAAGTCACTAAGCTGATAAAGATATTTATGAACACAATTTATATGAGATAAAAATCAAGCATAAAACGATTGTATTGCTAGAAGGCAAATATAATTTTCAACAGTTTGTCGTTCCAGTTAAAAAGTTTCATGTGAAATATATTTGGGGTTTTTCTGTAAAGTCTATAAAATAATTCTGCAATAGAAGTGCTTTTCCACATGCTGCCTGCTATATCAGATAAATTACATTAATGAAACCAACTACACACAAAACATTACGATACTCTTCTGCTAAAGCAAACTAGACACTAAAGAGAAAAATAAGCTTGCGATTGCTAAACTTGTGGCATTAGCATGCTCATGTTTCAAAACTAGCTACGAAATAGTGTGATGTCAGTGGTGTAACTGCAAACGGTGAGTTTCATTTGTGCGTGGCTAATATGCTTGAACACACACAGCGTGGGTTTGTTTGTACAACACACGTCCGACTGTATTGGAAACCGGGAGTCCTTGTCGCATATTTTCTGAGAATTATTTGCTTGACTGCAGTTCCTCTAGAGCTGACGTGGTTGGAGTAGGAAATAAGTGAGCTTTGCAATTGTAACGAAAAAAGTCGCTAAACTACCAAAGGGATCAAGAATAAGCGACTACTAGGATGCAGCCGGCTACTACGGATATAGAAAATGGTTTGAAAATCAAATCCACTACCGAACTAATGGCGTGCCATGTTGGGTAAATAGATCATAATCAACCTACAGACGAGATACTTGGTTCAGAGGATGCACATGGATAGAGTATAGGCTGGGATCGCCAGTTAGCTACCGGTACAGAGGGGGATTCTTGAAGCAAGCTCTAAAGGTAGAAGTAAAACAACTATACCGTTCTAGCGTAAGTCATCTCGTTCGTAGCCTCCGTGAAGGCACGCCTCAAGCGGGATCTTCGGCTTTGCGACAGAGTCTGTGGGCAGAGTAGCACACCCTTTCGAAGTTTCGGGTTTGCGGCGTGTTGTCGATATTTGAGTTATGAGCCGTACGTTGCGAGAACGCAGCGAATGCGATCGATGGTGTTAGTATGTGTGTGTGATTGGTCATCGGATGGGAATGCAGATATGCACGCCGCGCCGCGTCCCCGCCACGCAGGGTAGCGCGAAGTAAAGGTTGGGCCCGTTTCGAGCGGTCCAGCAAAGGTAGAGAAGCGACAACAGTAGTATGTTAATCCGCGAGCAGTCGGTTGTTAGAATAAAATAAAATAAAACTGTTTTCACTGAAAATGTTCTACGAGCTGCCAGTTGAAACGAGTAGTAAGGTATAGCACATATCTGTATGCTGATGTCGCTTTCGAAAAAGCGAACCAATTAAAATACGGCAATGTTAAAAAAGGTAAATTAGATAAATTCCACCGAAACCATAATCAATTTTTCAACACTCTCCCTCGTAGCGAATGGATTAGCAAGGTGATTAAATTTGGGAAGCAAACAAAAACCCTCCTCCAATGCTCGGGACGCGTTTTTGCAGCGCGAAAAAAGCGTTATGACAATAGAAAACAAAACATTGCTGCAGCAGATAGGGGAATCCTGCGATTTATCGCATCGCCCGAAGCGTGTACGCTTCCAATATTCGTGTCTAGTGAAGTGTTACTTACCAGTTAATAAAAAAAAAACACATAAAACATGGAGTAAAACCGAATCATTGTTCTACCATCGTAATGCTTATTTTGCCACAAATAATAAACTAAACAGGTAACAAACAGGGCAAGTAATTCCGCACTCCTATCGGTCAGAACTTTGTATTTACAAGGGCTAAATTTGACCAAGTTATCTGTAGCTTCACTAGAAGAACATAAAACACAGCAAACCCAAGCGCACTATCACTCAAATAATTAAATGTACAAAACCGAAGGTGAAACTGTGGTGCTGCATCGTTTGTATGTTTGTGCTCAACGCTCACTCCAAGACACGCGATGCTCCACGGAACACCACATATCAGCGGTGCATGTTAGTACGTTTCGTCGTCGGAATCGACAGCGTTATATCTTAGGCGGGTGCACCATATTCTTAGCATGTGGGTTGGTTCTAAGTATTAGAAGCATCGCTCGAAATGCACACACCTGTTCTTTCTCGCGCCTTCGAGCAACCAGC
>KZ069092.1:299745-312013 GCA_002091845.1 Anopheles cracens
TGGCGTCCTTGAATTATGGTATGTCACTCAATTTGCCTTCCGTCTGGCGTTTCCGTCTCCAAGACGAGCGGAAGCCAGCGTATGCAGCGGCTTTGAATGATTAAAAACATGATTTTCCCTTTTGCATCACCGTTTTCAAGCGTTTTCGCAACGCATCCGACCGGGAGATCCATCTCCGTCGGGAGGTTGGGAGTAAAAATATTATGTGTGCCAACGATGTCGTGGCCGTTTCCCTCTGCCCTGGCTTGTTGCCGTTCTGGTGGCAGAAAAGGCGGTGAGAATCTATTTTCGACCGAAGGGAGAGTTCGTTTATTTTAAGCAATCGAACACGTGTTCGTTCGTGCCCGTTCGCGTGCTGCTGCTCGCGCGCCCGGCCGCCGCAATGGCCGCCGCGTGGTTGTGCGCGAGTGCGGCTTGCATGCAAGCAAAGCTTACCTGTTTGAACTGCCGCATGCCGCCGTTGATGCGCATGGAGTCGGCGGCTATGCCGGCGATGCCGTCGCCGGGTTCGCGAAGCTGCCGCAGCGAGGAGCTCGGCATCGAGCAGGCATGCGCACACTGGCTGGCACAGCAGGACAGTGTGCTCGCTTCCGGCTGCGAGCTTTGCCGGATGATGCGCGAGCCGGACGTCGGCGAGGAGGTGATGAGCACAGGCGGTATCGTCGAGTGCTGCACGGTGAGGCGGCTGTGCAGCGCGCTCCGGACGCTTTCCTTCGAGACGGAGCGCGTGAGCTTTAGCGAGGACATCGGCGTCGTCGAGGCACGTCTATCACAGTTACGACAGGCGCGACATCTGTTGTACGGGATCAGTTGGTAGCCGCCGGTGCCGGATCCGGTGGAGGCGGCCCGATCGGACGCGGCGATGCGGCCCCCGCTGCCGCCATCGCTGTGGCAGGAGGCGGACACGGCGATGGCCGGCGCTTCCAGCCGGCAGTGCAGCTCGATGTCCGGCACGGAGCGCGCGTTGTGCTGGTCGTCCTCGCCGGCCGCGCTCTCCTCCGAGCCGCCAAGCCCGGTGGCGGAAAGCTGCGGGCTGGCCAGGTAGGTGGAGGTGCGGTCCTGGCGGATCAGGATCGGCTTGTTACCGGTGGCGAGCGTGGCCTGGGTGACGGTGTTGCTGCCGCTGCTCGGGCCCGCGATTGCGCCCGTGGCCATCGTCGGCCCGTTGAATGAGGAGTGGGAGGCCATTTTGGGCTTGTTGATGGTCGATATGATGCTGGAACCGGAGGTTGTGGTCGTGCTGCTGCTGTTCGTACCGGACATCACCAGCAGCGAGGCGGTTTCGTCCGAACTTCCGTAGCCGGAGTTTGTTGCCGGGTCGGTATCATTCTGTAGGGACATCTTCTCAGCGACCCGGGACGGAACGGTCTACCGTGCTGGCTCTGTGTGCGTGTGTGTCTAATTTACAAACTTTTGTAGAAAAAACAACACGAACTGGATTCGATGTCTACGGTTGTGGTCCACTGGGGTGATGATTTTGGTGCTTTGCCGTTGTCTATGTAAGCGGCTTGCTACGCGTTACGTATTGGTCTGCAACGAGATACGAGATCAAACAAAAAAGAAGATAACGATTTTAACGATTTTCCAAAACTCGTGAGACGGAGTGCAAATTCAATTTACTTAATTAACAAACGAATAACTCACAGCACGACTACCGTGAATAGTTTTGTAGCTACCTGCCACGGGAGTTATATCAGCACCGTATCTACTGCTGAATGTTGCTGCTTCGAAATATCCCAAGAGTTTTAAAAAGTAGCGAACGAAACGTACACCGTAAAGCACTATGGTCGCTATGGCTATGATGATGATGATGTACGACCATCCTAGTTCACACGGTGGTAGAATAGTTTTGTTCTTCCGAAAAAGGGTCGAGCCTCGTAAGTTCGGATGAATTAATGGATCCAACGGGCTGCCAGTCTGTCCCGGTGAAAAACGGTGTGTATAGAAGGTGTCGAGAGTGAATTGGAGCACATATACGCCCGTTAATTTACATGTATTTTCCATTTAAATTACTCTCAAATAAAGCAATTTGTTTGGGGTGCATTTTTTGCAGGTGTTGCTGTTGAACACCTTTGAAGGTCTTTTGGTAGGGCCGTTATACAACTGCATGTTTTTAGAATAACTGTTCAACTTACACAGCAATCCTTTATTTTTGACAGAGGAAAAATAGTCTCATGTGACGTGTTTCCCCAGCAGTTTTTTCCCCATAAAATATCCAGCTACAGTCAACTGAAACATAAAGCTTATGTTTTATCGAGCGAGCTAGACTCTTTATAACAAAAAAAAAACAAAACAAAGCACCTATTGTTGCGTTTTTGCTAGAACGCGTTTGCTTTTTGCTGGAAAGGAGGATTAAATTACCGTCCCATAAACGACACGAAAATTAGGGAGTCGTGTTTCAATGAGACAGTACGGCCATGGCAGGAAAAACAAGAAAACCAGAAACAGAAAAACAAATTCACAATACCACTATAATGCGAAACAGCGGCAAAACATGAAAAGTGAGGCAAACCACCATCCCGTCAACACCACCCCCACGGCAGGCGAGAATGATATGATTACGTGCAAAAGCTTTCTGCCGCTCTGGTATCGATTTTCGGGTTCTTTCACCCGTTCCCGAGAAGGCTGGCTGGATGGCACCCCCGTGGGATACTCCATATACACATTGCTACCTTTTCCCGTTTCTGATATGTAGACGACCGCTCCCTGCCCGCCGAGCGTCCGTTGGGGGTGGTTTTGGGTAAAAAGTTTCCAATTGTCTAATTGGAAGCACGATGCCTGTTCCCCAGCGTATTGAATGGAAGTAATTACGGCCACAGGACATTTTCCTTCACTAGCCGGTCGTCCCGGTAGCCCGCACACGGGTGGGTAGCAGATTGCACGAGGTCCAAACTCAATTAATAAACGGCGCGCGCGGTTTCCGTGTCGCGTAGCGTTTTGTCCCCCATTTCCGGGGGCCGCTTTAGTGCGAAAACATAAAATTCTGTGCCTTTCCAACGTCCGCTTTGCTTCGTGCCGTTCGCATTTGTTTTTAACACTTGGAGTTCAGCACACCTGGAATCTGTTTTCCTCAAGGCTAGGCTAGGTTTGAAACTATAAAGGCTTTTTTTCACTATCGCTGTAAAAATGGCTATAAAGTTGGGGTTTCTTTGCCAGTTATCAACCGGCGTACACGCTGTGGCCGTACCGATAGTTACCGTGAACATCCCGACGAACGCCTAGCGATGGTGGAGGGATTTTTTTTGCTTCATTTTCAGCTTCCAGCTCGTCGGAAAATTCGATCTGACAGTGGCACGGCTACACAGGCGGTTACGTTCCACACATTTCCTGCGAGCTCGTGCGATGAGGCGTGCCACGGTGGGTAAGGCACTCGCACACGCCGACCGAGGTAAATAGGTTCACAAACCCGAGCGCGGTATAGTTGGTTCGGTTGCGTACGCGGTTGATTTAACGCACATCAAACATCAAACGTACCGCCGTTGGGGTCGATTAGAAGGTTCGGGGGCAACATCAACGTTGCGTGAGTTCTTTCTCCCAATCCACGAAATGAGCAGCACCGGCAGTGTTGCGAATGTGGAGAGTACAAAAAATCGACCAAAGAAACAGCGGTAATGCGGCAACTTTCCCGGAATAAACATCGGATGCACTCAATCGTGATAAAATTTACACTGAAGCTGTCTGTTGTCCTTAGGAACAATCTGTTTGATTCTGAAGTATCATTAATGTCGAGAGGGTTTGAATTGAAGAATTAAGTTTGATCGTTTGTATCATTTGAGTTTAACAATCACTCATTGGAGTTTTACTTACGTAATTGTAGCGAGGAAAGTCCTACAGTAGGTTACGGTTTCAGTAAATTTTCTGCCAACATAAGAAAATCATACTTTTCATGCATTCACTCACATTTCATAAGTTTGTAAAGGGTATCGACTCATTGAATCATTTGGTTTTGAAATTTAACGACGCATATAAGCGAATTTCTCTCTATATTAATTATAGTCTGGTACATCTTATGGGTGTTAGACCAGATGGTTTGAGGGACAAAACTCCAGATGGTAAAGATGGAAAATATATTGATTCAGCATTATGGCTAAAAATATGCAACCAAGAGAGTCGCCATAAAATCAAAATTTACTTTTATTGTCAAAATTTCTTATAATTAAAATCGAAATTAAAATTACCTATATTAAAAAAAATATATTTAAAACGATTTTTTAACGAGTTTCCCTAAGTCATCGAATATTATATGAAATGGAATAATTTTGTCTGTTGCGAAAAATAAAGTTTTGGAGAAATGTGTGTGGAACAATGTTTAGAAACAAATGAGTTAAAATTAATGGAATTAATGAAAACGATGATAAAATCAGTATTATCGAAATAATAAAAATACATGACATAAATTGTATGTATAAGCTATGTTGTGCCACTTTCCTAAGATTGTTTACTTAAAAATGCTTTAAAGATGATGCGCAAAACAACCACACCCCCTAACACCCAAACTTAGAGATATCTATTTAAAACCCGACCGACCCGATAAAACGTGCAGCAGCAAGAATAATTATATTGCTGCGCGAAAGAGATTCCTCCAAACTAGCGTCGAGTGATGGAGGATGCACTCCATAAATTGCTAATACACGACATAATGTTTGTTATTGCAAGCACTTGCTTCGCGGTGGTTGCAATTTACTGCGTTATAAACCCAACCTCCACTTAACCTATAAACATCACTGATGGTGGTTTTGTCAGAGTAAGCTACATTAATGGAAACTATGAATAAGAGTAGATAATGGATGAGAGGGTTATGATCAAATTTAACCAATATTTTCGGATTTCCAGCGAATTTTGATCATAATATCAGTACTGTTAATTAAGTTTCATTGTTCATTATTTGAACTCAGTTGTACGATTGCATTCTGCATCGAAGCAAATGCATCCTAGTATAATGTTCTCAACAGCTTCACTTAAGTTTATCCAAGGAAGTTAGAATCAGCACCACGCAACTGGAACATTCGGTCATGATTAAGGGAAGCGAAAACACAGCGAACCCTTGAACCTAATTTCTCACTCATGATACCTTAATCCATCTGGAGCGATCACAATCGGTCTCTATAAAACGGTTGCTACTTCACCGTGCATTAGGTGCTTCACGTCCCTGATCCCCTCTTAAATGCGCTGACATTTTCCCTTGCCCTCTCGACCCGCTCGTGACATTGGAGCAGCGAGCGGATTAAGCTGTTGTTCCCTCCATCAGGACACAGTCAGAAGCGATAGGCAAGGGATAAAGATCTCTCGAGCCGCGGCCTCCGCAAGGCCGGTAGGATATTCAATGAAATGGGGATCAAACGAGGGATATAAAATGAACGAAGCGCCTCACCGGTGTGCCACGCTGTGGTTTGTTTTTCGCGCTGGGTAGTCTTGAATTTGGCGTGGAAAAGAATTCAGCACGATTCAAACAAAAAACAACCACAAATCTCTGCGTTTCGTTCTGGGAATTCTGGAAAGATAACAATGCGCCGCCAGTAACATATATTGGGACGCGCTTTTCAATCGAGACAGGTTTTGCTTAGTTTACGATCCTGCTCAAGATGAGGACATGCGAAAAGCAAAATGGAGAACATGTGGCAGTTTGATAGACCATAATTCGATCACGTCCGTCACTCAAACAACGAACAAGGGAAATGATTGAAAAATAAAGTGAGCGAAGCAAAGATAACACAAACAAAGAGAAGCACGTGTGGGAAAAGACATATTCACGCTATATTTCTATTCCATTGCACATGGCATTGAAGTAACGTAGCTTTTACTGGAGCACTCAGTTTAAAGAGCCTATACATATGGAAATAGAATTGCTTGAGTTTGTGTATGCCTCGTAGAGCATCTCATTTCACAGCAACGAATGGAGCATGATTTAACATTTCACCATTCCAAACGATGTGAACGAGTCATAAGCTGACGAATCTGTCTGCAATGAGACAACTAAATTGTTTGGGACTTATAATAAAATTTGAAACCCGATTATGAAGAACTTTTGAAGATTTTACTCGTTTTAATGGGTAATGTTGCTTTATTTTTAGTTATATTAAAATAGTTTCAGTTCTTATATCAGCTGTTTATAAAAAATCAAGATAATTAGAACAACCAAAACTAGCAGATGGTTCTTATCGATAAAAGTATGAATTTTGTAAGTAATTTTCATGTCTAATGTTTTATTACTTTTTTAAGCTGCATGTACAGTAAACATTGCAGGTGGGATTTGTAAGCTCCCGTTCCCGCAAACTATGTCCGTGTCTCGGGAATATGCAGACATACAAGGACGGCGCACAAAACAAATTTAGAGTGATCCAGCGATCGGAGAAGTTAATATTATCATATTCATGAGGCAAAGTGTAATTCAATAACTCTGGTATGAAGCTCGTTTTTACCTCACCCGCCATGGCTACTGCGGCCGCTGTGCTGTTGCGGTCGAATTCCGTTCTCCAAACAGTCGTAATTGACCTGCCGAGGGTCTTATTTACTTTTGCGCCGGCACGAACCTTAGAATATGTTTAATGTTCACCGTGATGATGATTTAATAGACACCGGCAAGAAGATTACACAGAAGTTATGCAGACAGCTTTTTAAGCGTGCAGAGGGCACAACAATGCAACGGAGTTTTCGGTCGTATTAAATTATGCAAAACATTAATCCAATTTCCATCAGTGGGATCCACACTTAGTCGAAAGTTGAAAAAGATCCTGTCAGGAAAGTTGTGCTTGAATGCGATTCGCATGGAAAATAACTCAATCAAAATTATCGATCTCTGGCGATGTGGCAGGCGGGCAAGCGGGTTACGGTGGAGCGAATTTTACGATGGGAAAACGCGCCGTAGTTCAGCGGGGTACATGAAATTGAGATAAAGTTTTGCACGCCTGGAGAGTATGCTGTCCCGTCAGCTTATGGAACCGGGTGCGATTGATGGATGGATTGGCAGTGACACGGTCATGGAAAGAACGAACAATATCTGTCACGAATTACGAATGACTGAAACATTGCTTTGATTCCCTAAAATCCTCACAATGACTTGCCGAACAATGGATTGGTAATGCTATGAACAACAATCTCAAATGCAATGCAAATATTTTTGTTAATAGATATGCTATTGTATTAGATATGAAACTTGATAACAGGATATATAACGTTGAAAATATATGAAAGCTGGTTTGCGATATGTACAAATTTGTGCATGTAATTCATATAATTAAAAAATTGTCATTTATAAACAAGTTTATATTAATTTTGATATCGATTACCTTAGCGTTTTATACGCATTATGATGGTATTAACTCGATAAATCACATTACTATAGTGGATAAACCTCATATTTCGACAGAGAAAACAACATTCTTTGCTATCCAGTTTTTCCAATATTTTTACAACTTCATAAGTGGTTTTGAATGACTTATTGCTACGTGATGCGTTGAGTCGATAAGCGCGAAATGGACTTACGTAAGTAAGCTTTGTCGAAGGAATCTTGTCCGCAGATTGCAAATGCGTACGACGGTGCTGTGGATTTCGATTTCAGCGAACGCGTGCGTTGTGTCAAAATGATCCCAACAGGGAGAGCTCCGTCAAACACAGCCCGCACGGAACGCAGTCAAACATCGCGCTAAAAATTCTTATCGATAAAAGTATGAATTTTGTAAGTAATTTTCATGTCTAATGTTTTATTACTTTTTTAAGCTGCATGTACAGTACACATTGCAGGTGGGATTTGTAAGCTCCCGTTCCCGCAAACTATGTCCGTGTCTCGGGAATATGCAGACATACAAGGACGGCGCACAAAACAAATTTAGAGTGATCCAGCGATCGGAGAAGTTAATATTATCATATTCATGAGGAGCGTTGTGTCAAAATGATCCCAACAGGGAGAGCTCCGTCAAACACAGCCCGCACGGAACGCAGTCAAACATCGCGCTAAAACACACTTGAGCACGTACCGATAGAGGAAGTAGTTATCTGGCGTGGCTCTGAGTGTTCGGTTTTCGTTCTGTGGAGTAGTGAACATGACCGAGAGCATATGGCAAGAGCATGTATACTCCTCAGTCGTGGGCCACAGCACGGTGTTTAGCCGTCGACCGGTAAAGTGCATGCACAGATTTGGCTTTCTTGCTTTACCTTTTCACTCCACTGCTTGCTCTGCGATAAAGCCCGGCAACGGAAGAGAATGTGGTACATAAATTTACTTTATTTATTTTTATTGTTTTCATCTTTCCCACGCCGGGCGCCGGTGAAACGACTGTCACTCGTAAGCTATGTACAAAGAAAAGAATGTGGAGCAGCGAAATGTAAAGCGAAAGTCATTTCTGCAGATTTTGTGCTGCACTGGTCCGGTGGCGGCGAAAACGGAAAGCATCAATTTCGCCTTTTCCTTACAATACGAGCCTCTGGAGGTGGCATTCTTTAGCTTGGCGTACGATGTGTTGGAGTTAACTACGGTCAGCAGAGGTGCCGCCAAGGTAAAATATCAAGATAGATGGTGTCATTGGCACTCGGTAAATGCAGTAAAACGGCAACAGCACGATAGCGACGAGAAAGCAACAGCTCTGCGCTCGGGGGGTAAGGTTGGTTTCTGACACTAACCATGTTTGCATGGGGTTTGAGATTGGATATTATTTGCTTTTGCTAGCAGATTGAATCATATCGGGCATTTTCTTCTTCTCAATACTTCTGTTTTGTCCGTAGCGCTTCATGCAGAAGAGAGAGTGAATACAAGGTTTTTCTTCAGATTCGCAATAAGATGTTATCTGAACATATTAAAAAAAAAACATTTGAGTACAAGCAATCGTACAATTTTTTACAATGACCATAATTCGAGTTAATTCAGACAATTTGAGATATAATTATAAATGAGAGATGAAGAACATTAGGTACATACACATATCTTAAAAATGATATAATTTACATAATTCAACAGGTAATCTTTATGTCCAAATAAATTTTCACGTAACAAGCTTTCAACATAACTGACCTACAGCTATACAGGTTAGTAGATTATTTTATAGCATTATTTTATATTCTGTACAAAACGGTTCTAAGCTCTCTATAAATAATAATTTTTAAAATGCTATTAAAAATGTTATTTGAAAAATAGATATTGAGTAATAAATCATAAATAAGCTACCGCACACACTAACGGTGTAGTTTAGATGAAAAAAAAAAAACAAACAAACAATATGTTCCGTCTCGTGCACGTTCTCGTTAAGTCCGCTACGTTCGAGCAACCCCTTTTTCAATCAGAAACGATACCCAATGATTACACGAACCTTTTCCGCGAATCTTATGACAAATACTGTAAATGATGTTTATACTTTGATGTTGAAATGTTGACTGCTTGCATCAAGCTGTAGTTTATAAAGACTTTTGTGTAAACTTACTTAGGAATGATATCTGAGCTAACCCCTAATTCATTTCAGAAAACAACGTAAGCAAAACAAAACAACACATATATGTATATGTGCAATTCAGTAGTTATATGTTATATGTCGTTGTGTTATGCTATCAACCAATTAATTTTGTTTGTATTTCCATCAATTGATAAAAATAGAAACACGAAAGCCTAGTTATCTAGGCTAGGCACGAAATGGACTAGGCACGAAATGAACAAATCTTTAAATACAAAATATAAAGCACCAAAATAGTTTAACCTCATTATTTTCAATTAACGTTTGCATTAAAAAAGCGACTTTTTTCAAATGGATAGTAAAAATAAACGGTTAAAGATACGTTATCAAACCAAATTACATTTGTTGCTATACTATGTCTATTATTGTACAAAAATATGTTCACTCCGTTCCGGCCCACCTGGTGGCACTTGGCCGGAACTTTGGCCATAGGTGTCGAAAAAAAAAATGTTGACATTATCTTCAGTTCCTAGGTTGCCATTTTCATCAATTCATCCTCGGTTTTGGCCATGAAATTATTTGAATATATTCTCCTCGTCAAATGTGTCCAAAAAATCTCGATCGGACAGAGCTGGGGCACGTTAGGAGGGTTAGCATGCGTGAGCGTCACCGGAATGCCAAACTGCTCTATTTCTTCCAGCACTCGCTTCGAGGAGTGGGCCAAGCTAGACGTGGCCAAAACACCAATCGTGATTTTTTTATGAAGTAATTAACTTCTGGGAGGCACTCCATACTATAAATCTCTATGGTCAATGCCAGCCACGATGAAAACAAGAGGGACGTGACGTCTCATTTTCGCTGATTTTGAGTCGCAGGAACACCTTCCTCGGGAACTTAGTATGGCCAGTACCAGGTTTCTTTTCGATAGATTTTACCTCCTCCAGAAGTGCCTGAATCTTTAAAAAATGCCCAATAGCATTATGCATGTTTCATTATGCATGAAGTAGCACAGTCACTGAATCGTTATTGCAAGGCTGAAGCTATAAATATTGCGCAATTAACGTTTGTGTGCCACTTGTGGTTGTACATTTAGGCAAATGATTTTAATTTGTTTAGTCCGCTTACATCGCACTTGTCGTTATATACTACATTCAACACGCTTGATATGTCTTAATGTCATCTTCATTTACAATCTACTCTAGAGGATGATGTCATAAGCGGCTTTTTAACGAGTTGAACGTTTTGCCTGGCATACCGAAGGAATGGAACGCACGTGAAGCACATTTTTTGTCACCATTCGGTAGTATAAATAATACTGCCTGATCATTAAACAAGATTGAATGCGAAATGAAGTCTATATTTGAGAATGTCGCAACATAACTTTCAAAACAACCACACGTTGTATCCTCCTACTCACTTTGTAACCAGTTTGAACAAGGTGCGTTGGCATTGTCTTGTCGTTATGTGGACAAGACGCTACTTAGGGACAAATTTATCACCTTCGAGGGAAAGACGAGTTGATTTAACGGATACTTTTTTTTACTGGTTCGCGGTTTGTGGTGTGTGATGAGGAGAATCTTCGGTCAGTGTTGTTTCAACTGGGTTGAACCATGTTTTACTTGTCATTTCGGAAGATCAAGATGCGGTAAGAGAGCGGTGGTCGTAAAAAGTCTGACGGTGAATAAAAATAGTACTAAATAATCTCATTTGTACTCAGCCGTATGCTCGTGCCAGATAAAGGGGTTATTTGACTGTCAGTAAATGCCAACGGCCATGGTTAACAAAAAAAAGAGAACGAATGCAAATATTATTTTTCCGCGTTCTCTAAGAATGCGGGAGTACACCATGTCATATTTAATTTTAATGAGATTTAAACAGCTACCATGGCGGTCATAAAATGCAGGGTTAATTGGGTAGCTGTCAGATAAAATTGCCTCTCTTTACGATGCCTGATCTTTAAGATAAAGTTTGTTCCTACAAACATATTTTCCAACAATTTATTTGAACTTCAACGAGTACATGATTTTTCCAGGGAGCTGAATAAATAAGTAATGATGCTCATGTTATGATGTTATGATAGTTGTTGGCTGCATTTTGAAAACAAGTAAAGCCAAATTAACATACAACTGATGCTGATTGCAATGTATCGAAAAGAAATATTCACATGATATCCATTAACGGAATAAAATAGTGACTATCTCACCAAGACGATTTCGTCTCAGAGACGTGAAATTCCGACAATTCTTGGGCAGGTTGACAACAAGCTGGATAATACCAATCGATAGGTTGGGCAACTTTTACTATTCGGTGGTTCGTTTTTTGATACCGCGATAAATTTGTAACTTGTTTCGCTACCTTCCTTACAAAGGCAAGCTATCGAACGGTTCCATATGTTTACTTCGCTGCATGCTAGCACAGACAACATAAATTTATTTATTTGGGAGTGCCAACCAAATGACTGCTCACGGAACTGTTACAGTCCATTAGCGTTCGGGGATGGGAATGCATTCACGAGGTGTAGTGAAAGTTATATCGATTACTGAACATTCCTTTGTGTCCTACGGGTCGTGAAGGTGTGAGGTGATGTGTTCTAAAAATAGTTTTCCCCCCTGCAATAGTTTTTATACGAGTTCGATCTACGCCATCCAGCAAATTACCAATACTTACTAGCAAAAGTTTATCACCTGAAAAAAATAGTTTATGGTTACGAATGGATGGTATGCTACCAATTGCAAGATAGATAGCAGTGTCAAGCTTGATTATTGCCAGTGTTGGAAACTACTTTCTCCGTAAACAGATTTCACCGAATATCTGCTGATGGTGTAGCACGCTATTTGATTGATTGAGGATCTAATGATCGTTTGGGATATATTTGTTGTACAGTGTTCTCA
>KZ069092.1:314561-324591 GCA_002091845.1 Anopheles cracens
TGCGGATGATAATAAGTAAGTATGCAAAACAGTTTACACCATTCGTGTACGGAGTTTGATCACATTTGATTTTTCACATATTTTTTTAGGTTTAAATCCGAAACTAAATCATTAACTTGCGGCATGTAAAACCATGCGCTTTGCTTATTGTCAGCAGGGATGCATCCTGTACCTGTTAAAACTTTATTCTGTGCCTGTCGAAAGGTAATCAACGAAAAACTTTATGTTTACAAACAGGACAGGTAGCAGTTGCGGAGAGAGAAAGGTTGTATAAATATAAAACCCATAATAGTTTTTGCACACAAAAAAATGACCAGAACTATGATCCTATAAGAAATAAGTCATATGACGCTCAAGTTTCAGTATCATTTCCATATATAAAAACGAAACAGTGAAAATTGCATAAAGTTGAATAGTTCAGATGATCTCTTTGACACGGTTAGGGACTCTTGAACGAAAGATATGTGTGACTTTTCTACCATGCAGCATCGTCCGTGTGGATGCGCATTCAAAGTAAGCACAAAACATGCTTCAAATGAAGTGGAAGTCCCAGGGAGCAAAAGTCCTATAGGAAGCCCTAGCAACGCTGTCATAACGCTCTTCGTACACACTAACCACAGAAAAAAAACACGCACACATACACGGGCTCATGCAGGAGAGAAAATTATTCAGCAGGTTTGAACTATTCAAACGTGCTGCAATTTGACGCTTGTGCCCGTAGGAAAAATGGTTCCTGTTCGAATAAGCCGACAGCTTACATGCGGTACCGTGTCAAGATAGCAGGCGTATTGTTGTTTACACTGTGGGGTCCTCCTGGTGCGTTGGTAGGAGAGAGAGAGGGACCTTGTTCGCATAGTGCAGTGTGAGTGCAGGATGTGCTTAGAAGTGGAACAAACCAAACATACGCTCATGCACCGTGCTGGCTGAACTTACTATCCAGCCCAAGTGTGGGCTTTCACATACCAGCTGGGTTTGCACTGCGAGTACTTCAAGTAAGTCATTGGAATTTACAAGTAAGTTGTACCGAAGACCTGACATACCGGTCCATTGCGAAAAGGTCAAAGCAATCTAACGGTACAACATGTACAAGGTGTATCATAACTGGAAGTTTAATGAAGAACCTGTGGCACAGCCACAGGTTGGTTTTTTCAAAGCCAACGTGGAATTTCTGGTTGGTGCGGTTGTAGGATAAAAATTTGAATTCAATTTCAAAATAAGGAATTACAAAATCGGTTTGTTACAAGATTCTCAAAACAAATAATGAAGCAAATGAAAAATTGGTTCAATAAAAATGATGACAAAGCGCTTTGTACACTGCAACCATGCGTAACGTTCGGTTTAATGTTACGAGGTGCAATAGCAATTATTTCTTAGCAATCAGATCCACAGCTCGGTCGACATAAGTTACCATTCCTTTACACTATATTCACATTCCATTCCCCAGCGTAAGTGCTGTGATTTTGACTCCATCTTTATTGAAATGTTTTAGTCGATGGCTGATAAGAAGCAGTGGGAGTGTAAATATACAGTATAACAAAAAACCCGCCAAACATTATAGCACTCACTGTCTAACGTTCGTTTCCCGTACGTGTGGGTACGGTGTAGCGCTATTCCGCTCGTACCGCTTATAATCTTGAGGCCACATTTCCACGATATTCACCGGAACACGGCAGGTTCCACCGGAGATATGCTGTGCTGTTTGCATAGAGCCAGCTTCTTTTGGTCATTTGCACCCCAAAGTATGCGATTCACAAAGTAAGATGCGAAACAGTAACTATTCCAGTAAACCATTACACGGGTTCTTTTAGAATGCGAATAACATACAAGAGCGAGCGTTTTTCCGCAGAAATACGCTCACAATTCATTAGTGAAACCCATTTCATCATGAAACAGAAATCAATATTGACCAAGCTCCACTATTTCCAAGTTAATGTGTCATCTTGGGTGAACAAATAGGTCAAAAGAATTCAATATACGTTCCTTTCCGTGACGGTACGTGCGCCGCGCGTTCATCGCTCCAGGTGGCATTCACTCGTCTGTCGGTAGTCGGTTGCCAGCGGTCTTCCGAGGAATCGATCAGACTTCGGACCGCGTAGGAAAAATACATCGACAAATCGAATAGATTATAGAGAACTTGCGAAGCCAGTTTTTTTTTGGTTCGAAAGTTTTGTCATACCTGTCAAGCTTGGATTGAGAAGGATCTATCATATCATTTTAATTTATTTTGATCTGTCATCGACTCTGAACAAGGGTCAAGATTATGTTTTTTTCTCTCTCTCCAATCAATATGATGCGAGCTATTTAAGTTAGGTTGCGCATGATCCGTGAATTTGTGGAATGTTGCGTTTGCGTAAATTTAGTAAATTCAGTAGTTGCATACGGTGTAAATTCGGTAACACGCATGTGATGGTTAATACATGGCTTATTTTTCCCGCCTCGAGTCTCACGCCAAACCTAATGCTTATGGTATTATTGACACCTCAAAGCAACCCCAACGCATGCCATCCGTAACGACGCGTTGCTGACAGCTCATTAAACGCGAAGCGTACAACAACATCCGTCTTGAAATCCATCGCAAAAATTGAATTTCGTACGGTTAACCATACTTTGCGCAAACTTGGAGATTTATTTCCTGATCCCCCTCGCCCCGGGCTGTTGCCGTCTAGCCGTGCCTCTGCCGGCAACAAACGGAAGGTCGGTACGGCAGCACAAAAATCAGATTATTTTGCATGAACTTGTGCAAAAGCATCTCGAAATGACGACCCAGTCATGCCACACTTTGTAGCCTCGTTTGGGTCGTTGCTTCCGCCCGCTGCAGCTGGTGTGTTTATTGATTTTCCATGTGGTCGTAAAAGTGGTCGATAATACCATTATCCATGATTAACCATTCGTTTTATCACATCTTTTTGGTACCTTTTATGAGAACCGTGGGTAGGGTGACATAATGGAAAATAAATTATTCTTTTCTGTTTTTTTCATTCAACATGACGTTTCGTTATATGTATATCCAGTACAGTGGAAAAGGGTGAGTTGTTGGTTGGTTATTCAAAACGGTCATCATTGAAAATAACATTTTAAAATATTGACACAAGTTGTATTAACGCTAACGGCCAACTGTGGTGTCAGTTGACACATTAGCAACGTTGAGTTTCGATCATTCGAAAACGGTTAAAGAAAACCACATAATATGAAACTTGAAGTCTTATTTTATTATGTGTTCTAAAGAATTTCAAATAATTTCAAATTCCGGAAATTTTTGAAACACAACTGATTTCACCTAACGTGCTATTTGGATATCCATTTACATGTAGAACGCTTTTTTGGCAGTTATCGACAGACTGAGAAGATTTTTTTAGAACATACACAAAAAATTAAAATTTTTATATCAAATCTCAAAATATGATAACAATGTAAAACTCAATACAGAAAAGAAGAAAAATAAAACGAATTATGTTATAGTTTGTAACATTTTGTATTGAAACTACGTTGTATTGTGAGTTGTACTTATTCAATACATTATTGACGTTTTTATATCATTTACTTAGAAGAAACAAATTTCATGGCGTGTGCAAAATATTCCAATTTTGATCGGACAGTTTTGAAATTTTGAAAATTACAGCCCAACCGGTCAACCCTAGCCTTATAGGTGTTGATTTGACCTAGAATTGACATTAAATTGAGTTTAAATTTTCACGTAAGAAGGATTCGATTCATTTGACTATTAGCACCAAAAATCCCTAACAACAGTTTTGTTATCAAATATCCCTAACAACAGCTCTATCGTGCATATTGTGGTTTGAATAAAAAATGAACCTTTCTCTTGTGTAATTTACTTACTTTACTAAATTAAACTTAATACATACTGGCATAAAATAAAAAGCAATTATTAAGCTTATGATTGTTAACTTTGCAATTGTTAATCATAGCAAGCCTATAATGCCAACCTGCTTTGACTTAACCATAGCCGAAGCTTTATTGAAAATCCTGGGTACAAGACAAATAGTCGAAATACGTCTTGAGCTCACGGCCTGAAGTGTGTAAGGCAGTGCGCTGTGCGCCATACTCAACATCACAAATTGAAAAATTAGTGTGCTGCCAACATTTATATTAAAATTTTCACAATCATGAACTTAATTGCAGTATATCGCATAACAGCCGTCTAGAATTACCTTGATTTGTGCGCCGTTCTTCCGACATTCTAAAGCAGGATCCATGAGAGTTTCGCAGAAACCGAGGAGGTGATCTGATCATGTTTCATCGATTCCATTTTTCCCTGGTTGCGCTTATCTCATTTCCTATCCACCAAATTCTAGCACGACGCTTGTCTGCGAGACGGACGCTGCCTGCTTTCCGAGAAATTCGGATGAAAAAGTTTCTCGGAACACTCCTCGGGGCAGGCTGGCTCGGTAGGAAATTTCCGTTGACCTTCATGGGCGAGGCTTCCACCAGTCGAACGGACGAAACGGAAACGAAAGCGTTTCCTTTCAATCGCCCTCAACACAAAGCGACCTCTCTTACGTACGGTTACAGTGTCCTATTCGGATGCATTGAAGTGCGAATAAGGCACTTCTGGCAATTTTATTTACTACTAACTTAAATTCAAACGCTAAAGAAAATCTTCCTTCTTCGTCTAAATGTTCGTGCCTCGTGAAAAATATCGAGTAAACGTTGTTAATGCAGTATGCAATAATGGTTATCTATCCGTCACGGCACCATTACACATTGCCCATCACGAAGCCAACCACGCCATCTGATGCACATTAGTCTCCCAATTTACAGCACCTCCGGAAATATGTTTCGTGAGATAAAAATTAATGTCTTCACCGATTCTGCGATATAAGCTATTCGCGCCATCGTTCCAGCGACAGCAGAACAGTAAAAAATGATTAACCCTGTCGTGGAGCGACAGCGCATCTCGTTGGCAACACTTCAACACGATCACGCGGTTTTGCCCTTCATCCCAATGGTGGCCGGGAAACCGCAAAAATGTGCCCGATACAGTTCTAATCTTTCGCGAAACTTCGGAGGCGGTGTGGTTCGGCGGGCTTACCGTTGGTTTTCGGGGAAAGTTGAGCGAGACCTAGAACCATCTGTCTGCCGCCCAAAGGCGCTGTGCTATTCTTTCCCGGCCCATACTTGACCCTGCCTCGCGGCGTGGTTTGAGGTTGTAAATTTTTATGGGCTGCTTTTTGAGGAATTAACTTTCGAGCCCGAGCCCGAGCACACAAATCAGGCGAGCGAAATGCTCACGGTGTGCGCGAGAGCTGGTACGGGCGGGTTTTTTTTCACGTCCCTCCACATTTAACACAAAACACCCCGCACCGAGTAACGCCAAGATGTGTTTCGTGAAGTGTTTCTGCTGCGTGCGTGGTGCAATAGTCCAGAGCAATAATTTTGTGCTTTAAAGTAATGCCAAGGGATTGTGTGAGTGTGGTGAGAGTGGAGATGGGACGAGTGAAAGTCGTGCTTTTCTGTGTGCTAAACAATAATCATGCTTTACGCTGCAAAAGGGCTGACTTGGGTAGCGTTTGTAAACTTCGGCCCCATTTTTCCGTCCAAGTGCAAAAGCCCGCTCCGGGCGTCTAGTACTCCCGCGGGTCATGGCTGGGCTGCCTGTGTGTGTGCGCGCGCGCGAATGTTTCGTTCTTATTCATCGCTCACTTAAAAAGGGAAAGCGCTTGTTCGGTTTCATTTTCGCTCCACATGCCACCCGAATCGCGTACGCTCGGCGTTCGTCGCGCTCGTCTGGATTACGGCTACAGCCTGCGACTCTTCCGCATAAAATATTTACATATTCAAACCCGAGCACGGCGCTTTTTTATCCGCTCCTTTTTTCCATTTCCTTCCACGTTGTTGCTTGGTTTTGGTTTCGCGCCACGCCGGTTGCGCTACACTCTTTTAACGCAGACAGTGTCAGTTTGTCGTGTCCTGGGGCGTCCTTCCGGACCCGAGAGCGCCTCCGAGACGTGCCATTAGAGCAAGCTGTTTCCGTTTGATTGAAGTGCCACCGTTGCATGTTTGATTTTCATTAGCAAAGCGCAGACGGGTTCGTGCATTTCGGAGGCAAAACACCGAAACAACACACCGATGATGGTTTACACCCAATTGCTGTGCAAATATGGGGTAAGCTGAAGAGCGGCGTACGTAGGGAATGATGTTCTGTTGTTGTGTTGGTTGCCACTGTTCGAACGTTCTTTCCTTCGGTCGCGGTACAGCTGTGGAGTGCTGTTGTTATCTGAATTCTAATTGAATGTTGATGATGCTTAATGTTGGCACTGTGTGAGGAAAGAAGCCCGCCTTGTTCATTGTTCGCTGCGCCAATATTTGGAAAGGCCTGCAATGTTATAAACGGGTCTCATTTTACTGTTTACTTTATGCATTATCTTTCAACCGGTGTCAAAATATAAACAACAAATACAAAACAGTGAAACAACTGTTTACTGTGAGCCGATTTCTTTAATAAAGGTCTTTTTAAATAAACATCGAGATTTTAAATAGTTCCAAGTTCTCTCTACAATGTTGCATTTATACTTTCAGAATATATTTCTTGCATATTTTTCCTTAAGCGATTTCACTTCTTATTCATGAAATTAATGGCGAATAGTACGCTTTATCACTACTATTAAAAAGAAAATTGTTTAAAATGCTGTCTAAATCAAGAATAGTTCTAAAATTATGAGAATTTATAAACAAATGCTCAAATATAAGGCCTTGAGAGAAAATATAGCTTGATAACTTACATAATGTTTGATACACAACATTTCAACAAGACATTATTAGTGCGCGAAAGCATTTGCGTATTTTGTGATCGTTCCTTAATTAAATATTGATAATTTACATAAAAATTAAATCTAAACCAATATTAGCGAAAGCATTTGCGTATTTTGTGATCGTTCCTTAATTAAATATTGATAATTTACATAAAAATTAAATCTAAACCAATATTATGGCCCGCAAAAGCTTTCCGACACACCGCATTGCTTCTATCAACAAGTTTGGGTGTTCCAATAATCAGCACGCCCACTGTAGAACGGTTTTACTGACGAAAGCCCACGGTATAGCGGGCCACGGTATCGATCCGTGTCGGTGGCATACAAGAAAAGGGTCGGGAATACAGCCAACCGCACCCCACGCTACATAAGATGAATAATTTACATGAAATCATCATCTTAAGGTTGAAGTTCTGGAGGGTTCCCCGTTTTCGCGCGGCTGGAAATATGGAAATCGATAATCGAGAACCCATCTCCGCATCGGAACCCCGCACAGTGCCGTGGTTCCTTTTGTGACAATGCACTTTTGCTCCACCGTGGGAGACGTTCGTGCAAAAAGGTAAACTAGCGCAGCGCGCAAAGTGTGTCAGTGAATTTCCAATCATTTCATCTACTCTATCAGTGCCCGTGGAATGTAGATTATTTCCCAAGCCAACCGTAGCACACAGCAACTCGCGGTTAGTTTCCGTGAAATCGGTTTGGCCAATTTATTTCTAATCATGACGAATGGCATTTATTGCTAAACGCCTCACGCTGGGACTGAGTAAAAGCTTACCACGCGGTCCTTGCTGGAAATTGAAGAAAAACTAGAAATCACGAGCAGTCGCAAAAAGTGGGCCACACGGGGGTGGGGGCTGAACCTCGCATAAAGCACCGGTGCAGGCAAAGAAAGAAAAACTCCAACTGCGTGCGTGACTATACGCCGTACGCTGCCGCTGATCTGTTGGAAGAGATTTGGCAAAAAGTTTTCCATCTCTCATGCGCCACCAATTTTCCATTTCCTTTCGCCGAGAGCGGCATTTGCGGTGCGCTGGCGTTCTGGTAACATATCACCGTCGTACCCCTTCCCGACCGTGCCCGGCAAATGGGGCCCACAAACTGAGCTGATTTAACTTTGCCCGAGCTTATGTCGCATGTCGTCGGTCATTACCGGTGGAACCTGCCGTGTTCCGGTGAATATCGTGGAAATGTGGCCTCAAGATTATAAGCGGTACGAGCGGAATAGCGCTAATTATACTTTCAGAATATATTTCTTGCATATTTTTCCTTAAGCGATTTCACTTCTTATTCATGAAATTAATGGCGAATAGTAAGCTTTATCACTACTATTAAAAAGAAAATTGTTTAAAATGCTGTCTAAATCAAGAATAGTTCTAAAATTATGAGAATTTAAAAACATATGCTCAAATATAAGGCCTTGAGAGAAAATATAGCTTGATCACTTACATAATGTTTGATACACAACATTTCAACAAGACATTATTAGTGTGCGAAAGCATTTGCGTATTTTGTGATCGTTCCTTAATTAAATATTGATAATTTACATAAAAATTAAATCTAAACCAATATTACCGGTGGAACCTGCCGTGTTCCGGTGAATATCGTGGAAATGTGGCCTCAAGATTATAAGCGGTACGAGCGGAATAGCGCTATACCGTACCCACACGTACGGGAACGAACGTTAGACAGTGAGTGCTATAATGTTTGGCGGGTTTTTTGTTATACTGTATATCTACGCTCCCACTGCTTCTTATCAGCCATCGACTAAAACATTTCAATAAAGATGGAGTCAAAATCACAGCACTTACGCTGGGGAATGGAATGTGAATATAGTGTAAAGGAATGGTAACTTATGTCGACCGAGCTGTGGATCTGATTGCTAAGAAATAATTGCTATTGCACCTCGTAACATTAAACGGAACGTTACGCATGGTTGCAGTGTGCAAAGCGCTTTGTCATCATTTTTATTGAACCAATTTTTCATTTGCTTCATTATTTGTTTTGAGAATCTTGTAACAAACTGACTTTGTAATTCCTTACTTTGAAATTGGATTCAAATTTTTATCCTGCAACCGCACCAACCAGAAATTCCGCGTTGGCTTTGAAAAAACCAACCTGTGGCTGTGCCACAGGTTCTTCATTAAACTTCCAGTTATGATACACCTTGTACATGTTGTACCGTTAGATTGCTTTGACCTTTTCGCAATGGACCGGTATGTCAGGTCTTCGGTACAACTTACTTGTAAATTCCAATGACTTACTTGAAGTACTCGCAGTGCAAACCCAGCTGGTATGTGAAAGCCCACACTTGGGCTGGATAGTAAGTTCAGCCAGCACGGTGCATGAGCGTATGTTTGGTTTGTTCCACTTCTAGGCACATCCTGCACTCACACTGCACTATGCGAACAAGGTCCCTCTCTCTCTCCTACCAACGGACCAGGAGGACCCCACAGTGTAAACAACAATACGCCTGCTATCTTGACACGGTACCGCATGTAAGCTGTCGGCTTATTCGAACAGGAACCATTTTTCCTACGGGCACAAGCGTCAAATTGCAGCACGTTTGAATAGTTCAAACCTGCTGAATAATTTTCTCTCCTGCATGAGCCCGTGTATGTGTGCGTGTTTTTTTTTTCTGTGGTTAGTGTGTACGAAGAGCGTTATGACAGCGTTGCTAGGGCTTCCTATAGGACTTTTGCTCCCTGGGACTTCGGTTCCACTTCATTTGAAGCATGTTTTGTGCTTACTTTGAATGCGCATCCACACGGACGATGCTGCATGGTAGAAAAGTCACACATATCTTTCGTTCAAGAGTCCCTAACCGTGTCAAAGAGATCATCTGAACTATTCAACTTTATGCAATTTTCACTGTTTCGTTTTTATATATGGAAATGATACTGAAACTTGAGCGTCATATGACTTATTTCTTATAGGATCATAGTTCTGGTCATTTTTTTGTGTGCAAAAACTATTATGGGTTTTATATTTATACAACCTTTCTCTCTCCGCAACTGCTACCTGTCCTGTTTGTAAACATAAAGTTTTTCGTTGATTACCTTTCGATAGGCACAGAATAAAGTTTTAACAGGTACAGGATGCATCCCTGCTGACAATAAGCTAAGCGCATGGTTTTACATGCCGCAAGTTAATGATTTAGTTTCGGATTTAAACCTAAAAAAATATGTGAAAAATCAAATGTGATCAAACTCCGTACACGAATGGTGTAAACTGTTTTGCATACTTACTTATTATCATCCGCA
>KZ069093.1:17848-73944 GCA_002091845.1 Anopheles cracens
CAAGGACGAGCGAAACGGGCGAATAAATCCTGCGCTCGAGCCGGACGACGATCTGCCGGTGGTGGAGGCGCAACGACAGATGCAGCAATCCGCGGGCGGAGGTGGCGGTGTCGCGGCGCAGGGCAGTGTCGTCCCCGGTACCGGGCCCGCCCAGGCCCACACGGCCTTTTGAAACGCACCCACCGGCGGCAGCGGCGTTCGGTTTGACTGAACGGCCCCGGCTAGCGCAGCGGCCAATGGTCGACTCTATTAGAGCACAGTATTTGGAGCACGAGCCTCCGCCGTAGGTGAGAACGCTATAAAGTGACGAATTATCAACAGAACCCAATACATATCAAGGATGCCGAGAGGGCGGGAGAGGGAGGCACGGGTAGTATTAACGAACAGAAAAGCAAACAATGAGCATAGTTGTAAGACAAAGCAGGAGCAAATAAGAACCTAGAGACAACTAGAGACAAACATGTATGGCACACACAAGCAGCAACCCAATTTCCACTGAAAGTGTTAATCCTTTACAAACAAAAGCAAGAAAACGAAAACCAGTGCAACGGATACATATCAAATCAAATCAGTAGGCGGTGCAGGAGAAGAGAAGAAAACGCTAACGCTAAACACTAGGATGCAAATTCAAAACAAGCAACAAATGCATATCAACTACGGATAAGACACGAACAAAAAATAAGCGGACGAGAAAGATAGGAATATATTATACATACATTAACGGAGCAAACAAGAAAAAAAAGAAACTAATAATAATTATACCTACCTATAACTGTTAGTTGGTTTAACGCCACATCCTAAGGCGATTTAGGGACGGCGTGCGGAAAGAAGTGGCTTCGAAGAAGGCGCAGCGTGGTTAAAATGTTGCAAATTTTAATGGCTTGTTAGCAGTGCAGGCGGATGCAGCAAATTGTTTGAAACAACTTTTCTGTTGTCTGTTTGATTTTGTTTTTTTGTTTTTGTTTTATTACACTTCTTACACTAGAAGAGTAGATGCGAAAGCGTTGCAGATAAACTCCGGAGAATGTTTTATATTCTACTTTGAACTTTGATGTTTTATGTTGCTCTCTTCCAGTAACAAAACAAGCTTTAAAACTCCAGTGAAAGCTGAGTTGAAAAGGATATGAAAACACAAATACAGACCACAACACAAAAAGGTGCTAGTTAGTAGTGACAAACGAGAAGGAAGGGAGAGAGAGAGAGATAGGCAGAAGAATGAATATGAAATGTGAGCAGAGGTTTGATGCCTTCCTAGTAAAGATGTCTGTTGATGGGTTCGGGTTTCAGTTGTTGTGAACCGTTTACTTAACCATTTGTTGTTTTCTTGTTGAAACAATTGTGATTTGTACCATTTTGAAGTTAGCGAAAGCGGTTTTAGTTTAAGTAACACAACAAACAGAGAAAAGGTGGATGGAAAAGTTTGGAATGGAGAAGCAGTGTCCGAAGTAACGATACAAACCTATAGAACTGATACTTTAGACCCGACGCATGCGGGAGTATGAACATATCATAAACACGTACGAACCACTGCAGAGTAAGTTGCATTCCAACTGGAACATATCGATGATATTACTAGAGAAGATATATACATCTATATATACACATAAATATATACATACAAGTCTGCTGAAAACAAACACAACCAAAAAGGAAATCCAAACCTAGACTTCGATACATAGCTGTATAAACTAGCAAAAAAAAAACACAAAACACACACACAATGAAGCAAAAACATAAACAAACTCGACTATACTTCTAGTGCGGTGTTTTAAAAACAATCTAAGCAACTTCAAACTAAATTGAATGGCGCCATCTGTTGACGGGTAACGAAATGATTTTTTATATACATAGTTTTCTCGTTTTCATACATTTCTAGGAAACGTTTTTAAGATTTTAAATACTTTTCGTGCCGGGACCAAAGACACTACAAAAACAATTTCTATAATAGCTTCAACAGCATCTTTATTTTTACGAAAGAATTCGTGCGGACGGTCCAAACTGAGACGAATCTGCCAGATCCAGCTGTAAGTCCAGTGTGACCTGTAGAAAAATGAAGCGCAATGCGGTTCATTTGAGCACACATGAATTTGCCCAAAATTGGGTCTTATAGCGATTGGCGGTACGTGCGCCTCTAATACACCCTTCGGCTTTACTACCAATTTAGGCAACACTCCAACCACGCCATTACGTGATGCGAGAAGGCGATTTTCAGATTGATTAAGCAACCCACCGCATTGCGTTGCAAAAGTTATTTGCAACAACTTTAAACGAGCACTTCCTCAGCGGTTTTTTGCTAAAAATAGCTCAACCATTCTAATGCTCATCTCGTTACCCTTCATAAACGGTGCTCTGCACAAGATCGTACATTCACTTATCTGGAAGAGCAAAACAATCTACTCTAGTTGCTCCCTTCACGAAGCGGACAGAAAAGCGCTTAATGGAAGCACGTGATCCAGCTTCCTCACGCAAAAGTGATGCGTGCAGCATCTTCGAATCGCACCGCACCGTACCAGTTCACGGTCAATAGCACACTCTGGGAGCACCTCTTCGGAGCGACCTACTGGCGAGCAGCCATTCACTTTCGCACTGAGACTCCGCTTCAGCCTTCCTGTGGATGGGGGGGTCCGTTTAGAGTTTATTTTCGAACGGCACGGTGGCATGATCGGGGCGCGGGTGAGTTCATCATCAGTTCGCGCGCTGAAGGCGAGATGAGCAGAAGAAATGGCAAAAAAAATATATATATATACACGTAGCAAATGGAAGCAAACGCAAGTTTAAACAATCTAGACCGGACTGAGCGAGAGAGACGATGCAAGAGAGAGGAGATGTGAGGGACAGAGAGACAGAGAGAGAGCAGAGTGGAGGAAAGGCGTCAAAATAATGGATAAAATCATGATCGAGAAAGCGATGTCGATGCCGACACTGATTCGGACATCACACGCGGTCTGCCCGAAGTAAATAAATGTGTTTGATCGATTCCGGTGAATTGTGAATCGATTGTGGAAAATGTAAAAGGTGTTTTTATTGACTAGATGTTTTGATGCACAATAACAACTGGATGGATTATTATCAATTTAACGATAATAATCCGATAATAATACAATTTACCGATAAAGTAGCGAGTGGTTCCTATCATAACTACTTTACCGACGAAACCCTACATACCTTCCGACGTGCACCGCCGCGCGGCTAGTACTATCTCGCTCTCACTTACTGGGGACTTAGGCGAGCCATATAGGACGATTGACTTGTTAGATTGTTGAAAACGCAAAACCGAAACACCTAGAGGACTAATAAAGGAAAGTTACAAACAAGTTGTTCTTAGCTGTGCTACTCTTAATAATAGGCGTACGTTTTATTGCATGTACAGATATCAAAAACAGTGCGAAGAGAACACTCCCACTATCGCTAAAAGCCTGCAATGGAAAACTACGAACAATATGGGATATGTTTGTTTTCAGAACCTATTATTAGCCCAATTGTTGATCTCTGAGTGGACTTTAACATTCCTCTGGCAGGCAAAACAAAATCCAAATTTGCAAAAAGGAAGTGATAAGAATTACACTGGGAAGAGAGCCGTGCAGTCTTGCAAGAGAAACACAAACACATTCATAATTGTTGTTAACGGGTGAGCCACATTTGAGGAGCGGAAATCGATACATATCATGCTTATATAAATACATTGCATTACACATACACATTGAAATAGTTGATGAAACGCTACAAAACCTAAAACCAAACTGTCCGATTAGAGCGTAGCAAAATAAAGCGTTTGCAAACCCTTCCTGCGGGCTTCGGAATCGGATTGGATTGATGCGCAATGAAGATCTGAAATTTGGAAGGTGATACCGGAAACTCTTAAGGTAAAAACGGAGATAGGGAGAACCCCACTGTCCGACAAAGAACGGCATTCATCGAAACATATCAAAGTGTTATCCGAGAGCTTGAAATAAACGGGAAATAAAGGAAAACGAGATAACTTATGTGTAGTACACGCGTTTGGTTTGCTTCTGGTAGGATGCAGAATATCTGCACGTATCTATTTGAAAGTACGTGTTCGCAGTGGTGTTCGGGAAACACATGTTCCCGCACGATCCGCAATCTCTTTCTCCGCCACAGTATCCCCCCGGCCTACACATAATCTTCAAAAGAGCCGTCAGAAACAGTTGATGTACCCATGAAACAAAACGGCAATAGAATGAAAGCCAACTAACTCGCTGTTTGGACACTCTCCCGACAAAAGCAAAAGTATAAACTCATGAAACAAACCCAAATAGATGTACATGTATTTTAATAGCATTTAAGACAATTATATATATATACTATATGCATGTTGTTCGCCGTCTGCTGGTCGAGATGACTGAGGGGTGTTTGTTCGCTTGCAGATTCGTTGCACCGACTACTTTACCGACGAAACCCTACATACCTTCCGACGTGCACCGCCGCGCGGCTAGTACTATCTCGCTCTCACTTACTGGGGACTTAGGCGAGCCATATAGGACGATTGACTTGTTAGATTGTTGAAAACGCAAAACCGAAACACCTAGAGGACTAATAAAGGAAAGTTACAAACAAGTTGTTCTTAGCTGTGCTACTCTAAAAAAAACACAAAACACACACACAATGAAGCAAAAACATAAACAAACTCGACTATACTTCTAGTGCGGTGTTTTAAAAACAACCGAATGAGTTGAGGGAATCATTGTCCTACGATGCTGACCATTGAGGTCCTCTGCGAGCGTGTAGAGACCCGTAAATCTCTCACAGGAACTAATGACGAAAGGTGCAGATTGCGCACGTGGATCCAACTTCGAAACGTCGAAACAAATCGAAATACATACATATCAATCGTGACCTTCCAGCATTATAAAGGTAAAGAAAAACCCCGTTCGATGTTCGACACATGTACACAACTCCCGCATCCGTTGCAGGATCCTTTTAAGTTGGGAAAACGTTGTTTCAGCATGTGTTTCAGCGCACGCAATGGAACGGATGGAAGAAACGAAACGAAAAACGAAACTCAATTTTAGAACTGTCCTTATCTATCCTCTCGTCGCTCTGTACGCGTGAGCTATCGGATCATTCTATTAATGTGCCTCCTGGTGGACGTTTTATAATGGGGCGCGAAAGCGTCGGCCCTGCCTGTTGGATCGGTTCGGGATACTTCCGATACGTCCGGTCACCATCCGGTGTGTTGTGTTTCGAGGTTGTATTTAAAAACACGTTCATTCACGATCGCTAATCTACGCGCCGATCGCGCACGCCCGTTGTTTTCTTCGCCATGGAGACATTATTGGACTTATTTAGCTACATGCTGCTACCGGCAGAAAAAGCAAAGGAACGAGCCGAAGTCTACCACATCATCATCAATGCATTTATTACTGTTGTGTGTTCCCGTGATCTTGTGTACGCTTCTGGTGGATCTGCGATCTTTGCCAGCACACCGTTCTCTTTTTAAGTGTTGTACGCGTATTATATGCATGTTGTTCGCCGTCTGCTGGTCGAGATGACTGAGGGGTGTTTGTTCGCTTGCAGATTCGTTGCACCGACTACTAGCCGGTCTGACCATCTGACATCTCGTACCCCGGAGTCGGCGGCCGTTACGTCAGCGCTTCCGGCGTGCCGGCGCTGACATATACGAATCTGCTTACGTCTCCGCTCGCATCGGCGACCATTAATGTTTACCTTTGCTGCCCGTCTGTGTTCTCTGCTGCCTCCGACGACCTCGGCCGGCGAACGTACCGGTTGCGGTGCGCGGTACTTCCGCGATGGTGCGCCGCGAGTTGGTACATAACTCACCTGAATTCCGTAGCGCACCAAGGGCTCCAGTGCGCCGGGGGGAGGAATCATTCTTATGCAACCACGCCAGCCGTCCGAAACTCTTCACCGTGATTGTGCGCGGTTGAAACTGCGCTGCTGGATGTGGACGCTACGGGTCCGATCGACGACGGTTGGAGTGATCCGAAAGAAAATCGAAATGATCAAAGTTCTGATTACCGCATCGTGCTGTCTTACGGTAACAACGCAGCGACACCGAGGAGGAAGAAGCGGAAAAAGAAACTCCAGTATTGTGAGGAAAAAAGTCAAACGATGATTACACTTTATTTCGTTCGAACGGCCTGCCATAGCCTTTTCAGCGTCTGCGATATCATACATCGGTTTCGTTTTTCTGGACACGTACGGAATGTACGGCCTAGCGCTGCCCGTGACAACCGTTGCGTTCGATTGAAGTGCGGAATGCTTCGATCGCAGCATGCCTCGACTTGTCTTTCCTGCCCGTTCCCGCCCCAGGTCGAACGGGCTTGGAAGCTTGGTCCACAATTTTGTCGGACAAAAATTTTGGACAAACTTCCCGAGGCGCTGGTCCATCTCTTCCTCCGCAGCAATCCAAGGCACTGATCGGGTGGCAATAACTGACGCTGACGCTGCAGGCACTAGGTGGTGATGCGTTGGTCTGCGTACCGTGTGTCGAGCTTCGTATTCGCTTCGCGCGGTTCAATAGCACTAACAATCAGCACCCGCGCACGGGTACGTACGGGAGGAAGGAAGGAGTTTGGGGAGTTAAACATGAAGACAACGTTGAACAAGATGTAATAATTTAAATAATTGTACAACCCGTCGCACCCGTTCGCGGAGAAGCTTTTTCTTCTTCTTCTTCTTCTGTCGCTCTGTAGCCTTGTTTGCGTGTGTGTGGGTTGGCCCACTATCGTCTGACAGCTGTCAGTGTTTGACAGTTGTCAATATGGATCTATTATGTTTGAGACTCATTAGAATTTGTTATCTTTAAATGTTTGAACAGTCTTTCAATGATTAGGACTGGGAAGTCTGCTTTCTATACGCGTTGATAAGTCTCTAGTATCAAAGCATTTGAAAATAAGTAATCTTCTCTATATGTAACAATGAAAAGCATGCCAAATGCGTCGGTAAAACTCAAGAGCGGCTGGAATAAATCGAATGTTCTTTGTATGTTGCGTTTGTGGTTATTCTGGCAATTTTGAAAATTATTTCAATTTTATGGAGATTTCAATATTTTCAGTTACGATACTCATCCACAGATGGCGCCACTCAATTAATGACGCTGCGATATATTTGTCTCCTATGGCTACTGAGGCGTTTTTGCTACATAGGGTTTTCTGTGCTTCATTTTGAGAATATGTCATGAGATCTAAACTTATTTAAGCTATAAAACTTTTTTTGACTCGGTAGTAGCAGGTTAAGATAAATAGATTGTTTGAAAATCTATATCTTGAAAACTTACAAACAAAAGTAAGATATTGTTTAATATTAAAGTTCTTCAAAACTAAACCCACTAGATCATTACAAATAAGTTTATAAAAATGATTCTTTTGCATTAAGTCTATGTGACGAGTTCATAGCAAATTTTTAAAGGACATTACATAGCAATGAAAAAACTAAGTCAGCAAGTGTTACAATCGTTAAAAAGCACTATTCCCAACGCCAAGTACACATTTTTCACGACACAGATGTTTTTGTCACAAGGTTCTTTGAATGTCTTGCACTACGAGTAGCACTAGCCTTTCGTTAAAAAAAAAAACAAATCACTTTACGATTTCAAACATTGAAAGCACCACAACAACAAAGTCACTTCCTGACGCTGACCGTCCGTTCGCAGCAGCACGGCAAGGATACGTCGCACGTTACACAACTAACCTTCACTGGAGAAGTCCGAAGGGACCGTAGGGATCGCGGCGAAAATATGAATCCCTTTCGTACGCTGTCCTGGCTGGCAGTTTTCCACGTCCTGTGCACTTTTCGAATAGCCGCTGCGAATGGCTTGAGGCGCTATCTAAACGAACCGAACCGTGTTCGTTGGTGGAATGATATTCAAATCAACGCCTGACTTCACTTTTATACTCGAAAAATTGCCCGATCCACTTGGCGGGTGCAATTTTCGACGATTTGGCTTAGGTGCCTTGGCTCGGCGTCGGGCGAAGCGGCGCTCCGTCGTGAGTGCCGAAAAAAAGAGCCCACCACCCAATCCCCCACCCGCACGAGGCAGATGATGAACGTACGAAGCCCACCGAGCGGGGCACCAGGCATTTTCCAACCAGAAGGGGTAGCGCGTCATCCCCCCGTCGGCGGCCGAGAACAGTCGACGACGGCAACGACGACGACGGCCACGATGCCACCACCACCACCACCATCGCCAGTTCCGCACATCACGAGCAGATCATGCATCCCGTGCCGGGGAAGACGTCGCAGCAGCGGCGGCAGCAACATCGGCAGCATCGGCAGCGGCGGCAGCTATTATCAACGCCGGTGTCGCACGCGGTCGGAGAAGGAAAGAGATGGTGCGCCGTTAAAGCATAACGGCCGACGGCGAACCACCCCCACCGGCCGTGGAGGTCGCGACGATCGTATGACTCACATGATCCTCCAGCCAGCGTGATCGTGTCGTTGTCGGTGCAATCAACTGCAGCTATTGAGCGGATTGCGTGGTGCATCTTCCTTCGGTGCCGGCTGCGAGTCGGCGCGTTGCCTACGGACCGAAATGGGAGTTTAATATGCGCTGGCAACGTTCTTTTTTCCCATTTTGTTGGCCTCCGTACGCGATCCTTTCTCTTCGCCGGCGCATGTGAGCGTAATGTGTGCATGCGACATAGTCGGACAGCATTGTAGTAGATGGTGTTAGCAAACGACACAAGGTGGAATACATTCTCTTCATATTATTAATGCCGATTTATTACTTTTACAAAATGAGACATTGTGGCTGATACAATTTAAAAGTTGTTAGAATTTATTTTCATGTCAGTCTTATATATTTTCCAATGGCAACTTTGTGGGAAAGTTCTTTCTTAAAGATAGGCATACTTATCTTGCAACCCTATTCGAAAATAGACGACAGAACTCCAGGGATGATTTTCCAGTTATTTAAGTAATGGTAACACTTTCTCCAATTTTTAGAAGACACTCACATATGTGTGCCTAAAGAGAAATACTTATCAAGTGATTCTATATAATACATATTACAGATTAAATTAAAACAACAAAAATACAAAACAAAATCCGGATCGTACAAAATACTTTAATAATAAACCAACATAACATAACTGTTAACATTAACATAAACCTAAACTGGGCATCAATGTGTTCAAAAAATGACTACAATGTCAAAAATATATCTAGTTTTATAGCCATTAGTTTAAATCAGTAGTATGAATGCTTTATCTCAGTTTTGAAGGACATGTACAATAAAATTATTGTGTTTAAATTATTTGTTTGGAAAGATATTTCGTCAGAATCAATTCTCCACAAAAGAGTTCCAATTGTGAATGTTATATTGTCAACATATGATAATGATAATGACCTAATTTAGAATTAAATTAATAATCGAGATAATTAAGACACAATAAGAAAATTTAAAAATTAAGATGGATTTAAGAGAAAAGAGCTTCCTACGTTTATGTTAAAAAAATTGCCATTGAATAATTAGATGGTTTTATCAATTTTTGAACAAAAACATATTTTCAAAAATGTATACATTCTGGAGCGACGTATATGTCACACAATATGATCATATTGCATTCCATTTTTTGCACTTATTTCAATGTCATTCCAGAGCTGTACTCAGCTGTACCAGAGTTAAACAACCTGCATCAAATTTAATAATTAAAACACGACCACTCCGCTTCCAGCGCTTTCGACATTCATAAATAATCCCTCATAATTGAATCGCTGCTTCTTCGGAACCTCGCTGCGAACCCCGCATTCAGCACAATGCCCTTCGTCGTTCGTGGCTGGTTGGGGTTGTTTTTTTTCCCTCTGTGCATGCCCCATGCTCGCCACGCTCCAAACCGTATCCTCCGGGCACGCGGCGGCGTTGGGTATTCGGCATTCAAATCGATCTGTAATGGGCATCGGAAATCGGAAGACCGTCGAGGGCGGCTCGAACCCATTGCAAAGGGAGTGCGAGCGCGCGCGCGCGCGCATGGCAAGACAATGGCAGCGCAGCACCCGGAGTAACCGGTGTGTTCCCCGAAAGGAGACGCGCCAGCGTGGCTGTGGGCATCTTCAGATGCCGCACCGCGCACCAACGCAGCCTCGCGTATCTGAAGGTCGCGATCGTACCGTGTGCTGCTGCGCGCGGTTCGCTTCGCAGCCGCGGCTCGCGATTAGTTAAAGCGCCGCGACCAATTGGCGGTGCCGTGTCGGTTCGCGGAGTTCGCGGACACCTTCGCCGGGGCAGGTTCGCGAAGCCGCGAGCATTGTTTAATGAGATCAATTGTTGGCGCGATAGTGTTGAGGGAGGGGGTGGGTGCCGGAGAACTCGGTGACTTCGGGTGCGCGTCCTTTCATTTCGTGCCGAACGCCGCAAACTCATCGCTGCCATCATCGATCATACGGTGAGGCTTATTTTTAGCATGGTTGACAGACGGATCTCAGCCAAAGGATGCCTGACGCTCAAAGTTTCCTGGTCGTGGGAGCGGGAAACACACATCAGCACACGTGGTCCTTGGAGGCGATGCTCGGCACCCGCTTAAATGACATGACTAAACAAATTCAAACCACGCTGGAGGACTGCGTTGGCTGTTCTTCCGACACGGGTGAATGGGATGGCGTTGGTGAACGTCGCGTGCATGCGGCCCCGTCGTTTGCTACACATTAGGTGACGGCGTGTTTGTGCCATGCGCTATGGATTCGGGTAAACGGGCGTCAAACGAAACCATTGAACCGGCCGCAAGGCACTAATTAATTCTAATTCAACAATTTGTCATCGGTATATTAGCTACGGATGCAACGGCCCGCTGTGCGGATCGCAGCATGCCTTGACGTGTGAAGTATCGAGCGAAACGTGTGAGTCATAACATTTTATGGTGAAAAATTCTGGGTATTGGCAAAGGAGGCTACGGTTCATCTCCACGATGGCCCACAGGTGTAGCGCAATGAAGCACCTGCCGATGAGTGTTTTCGAATAATTATGACACTTACCGTTCGTTTTTATGACACTTCGTTCACCATTCCCACACTCCCGAATAGGAATGGTTTTTGTTGTTGTGTTCGTGTTTGCGGAAATGGGTGAGCTGTTGAACAAAACTAGGAACGACACATTGTACACATCGGAACAAAAGTCAATTCTATGCAAATTCGTATCGTATCGTTGAATCATGCTTCGGATCGTTGTTTTGATTTTGTTGCTGCTGGCTGCTGCCGTTGCTGTTGCTGCTGGCTGCTGGTGTTACTACGAGATCACATATGTACCCTCCTAATGATTGCATCAATCTCGTGTGCATGCGCCTTCCCTTATCGCTACAGCAGTCGTAATTTTTACATTAGCAAATGCAGGCAGCGATTGGATTGCGACTTTTTTGTTCATTTCTAATAGAATTTAGTTTACTGAATGGGCACAGTCGTTGTGATAAGTATATTTCAGTATAAATGAGTTTAAATAGGCGAGTTAAGCTATGTACTCTTACTGGAAACACACATTTGTTTTATTGAATCATATTGTTGGCCCAATACATTGGCAAGTATTGGTGCTTAAATGAAAATTTATTGAAAATTTGTACCATATATTTAATAGGGTAACTTAAAGTCCGCATTCATTTTGCTTCACTTTTATACTTTTATTCAATACAATTACTTATATTCTCCACATCGCGCTTTGTATCCCTTTCCAAACTATCTCTGACAGCTTTACAAACTGCATCTTGTACTACTTTAACTTTGTATTTGTCATTGGAGAAAAATTCAAATAAATCAAATTTAATTCTATATCATGTGCGATCTTCATATTACTTATTGATAAGCTCAGAGTACTATTGAAATATATTGAGCCTAAATAGGGAAAACTTATGATTGTTTGCACGAATAAAAACAGATTTAAAAGCTTTTATGCTGTCGGCTTAATAAGAGAAACATGCAATTTTCAGATAAAAGTAGGCAGTAATAAATCTACCTCATTTTTTGTGCTGCTTTTGTTTTTATATTCAGTTACGGATTTTTTTAAATACGGTCTATTCAAGAATTGTCATTATTTTAACCTTAAGCTCCTATTTTCACCTAACTCAACTCTATTAGTAACTCACAAGTTTACATCAGGTCATAACGAAGACGCTCTACACATAACACATGAATAAAAAATAAATATTATTTGAAACCGTGATATTTCAATGACAGACAAATAGAATCATCCTTATCTAAAAGTTTGTTGAAACCGGGTGGTAAACATATTTCGAAAACACTAGCGTCCAAAAAAATAGATGTCACTGCATCCTTTTTTAAGTGGCGCCATCTGTTGACGAGTAGCTTACCTATAAAATAATTCATTTTTTCATGATTTGCATTTTTCTCTTACATGTATTAATCTTTACAAATTTCGTTTGTTTAAGGTTCACGAAACGCTTGGAGAGGTTCTCGATTTATATATATAGAGAAGAAACGGACTTACGCATTTATGATACCGATGAGTTAAATTAAATCACAACATAATAAAAAAGCTGATATCACATGTAACATACTCTAAACCTAGAGCCCATGTTCGTCTCACAAAACAACAGGGATGTAAGGAAAAGTTGCGAAACTCCCACGTGCCCTACACGGACACCCGCAAACACATTTCTCCGAGGAATGCATCGTTACATCGGAAGCGATGGTGACGGCACTCTCACCATTTCGGACTAGTTTCACGCGCGCCATGAGCAGTTCGGTTGGGCCCCGCCGATCTTCCCATGGCATTTCCTAACCGTATGGCCGGTGCATCCGTCCAGATGATTCAACGTGGGTTCGGCTTGAGGTCGCCGGTCACCTCACCCGGTGGGTACTTTATAACCTCCCCCCCCCTCAATCAGCGCGACAAAACGCGGGAAGAATTCAATTACGGAGCGGCCGCGCGTTCCAAATGATGCGACCGGGGGTTTTGGGCTGTTGTGGCGCTACCGCAGCAACGCCGCGGCACACGGAACTTTCGGAATCTGAATGGAAGCGTTAATGATAATTGCAATGTGCCGGGTGCTGCGCGGTGACTGCGACTGATTGTAACGCGACATGCAGTTTGGTAATAATTAAAACTTCCACAATTATCGCACCGTTCGGTCGAGTCCCCCGGTGCATCGCGTTGGAGAGCAGCGAGTAGTTTATTGGGGAAAATAAATTCATTCCATGGCGCTTTATGTGCCGCGACACATGTTGATGCCCTACACGGACACCCGCAAACACATTTCTCCGAGGAATGCATCGTTACATCGGAAGCGATGGTGACGGCACTCTCACCTCAATTCCATAATTAGAGTGTCAATTGGAACCCGCCAATTAACTCGTTCCCCGGGCCGTGCGATACGATACGCTCCTCCATCGCAGCATCGGAATTAAGTGCGCAAACATTGTAATGCATCGTCCGGCATCGACCGCGGGGCGTGCAAAAGTTCAACCGGTTAGATAACGGGGCGCCTGTTTTGTCATCCCCGGCCATCCAGGAACAACCGATCGATCAGCCCGACTGCCAAATGTTAATTTTTCGCGCCAACACAGCGAAATGATGCACGACACCCGGGCCCATTACGTACGGGGGAGCAGGCACCTTCGCTGGGCCTCTGTTGCGATTGTCCAGCTCTTTTTGCTAACCACAGACGCAAACATCTTCTTCAGCCACCGGGTTCACTCGGATGTTACGACGGTCCGCTGTCCGATCGTTTGCAAAAATTGATGACCGTGCAGACGGTGGAACGGCGTGGCGAAGGGATGGCACAACATGGTCGGAACTTGCGCATCCCGATGCCGCAGAAGTGATAACTTTGTTGGCGTGCTTTTTGTTTTTGTATCTCGCACCGCTGCGCTGAAGCTCGTTGGAGCTGCCAGGTCTGTCCAAACCAAAGGACAGAACGACAAAAAACACGGCAAAACCCGTCAAAAGCGAAGGGAACCCTTCAAGGCGAACGATGGCGTTGGGTTTGCTGGCGCCATTTGCAGATGACGAACGATCGGGGGGAGTCGGTCAGAACTCGATGCATTTGTGCGGGACCGAACCATTAGAAATGCAATCCGCTTTCGGACTAGTTTCACGCGCGCCATGAGCAGTTCGGTTGGGCCCCGCCGATCTTCCCATGGCATTTCCTAACCGTATGGCCGGTGCATCCGTCCAGATGATTCAACGTGGGTTCGGCTTGAGGTCGCCGGTCACCTCACCCGGTGGGTACTTTATAACCTCCCCCCCCCTCAATCAGCGCGACAAAACGCGGGAAGAATTCAATTACGGAGCGGCCGCGCGTTCCAAATGATGCGACCGGGGGTTTTGGGCTGTTGTGGCGCTACCGCAGCAACGCCGCGGCACACGGAACTTTCGGAATCTGAATGGAAGCGTTAATGATAATTGCAATGTGCCGGGTGCTGCGCGGTGACTGCGACTGATTGTAACGCGACATGCAGTTTGGTAATAATTAAAACTTCCACAATTATCGCACCGTTCGGTCGAGTCCCCCGGTGCATAGCGTTGGAGAGCAGCGAGTAGTTTATTGGGAAAATAAATTCATTCCATGGCGCTTTATGTGCCGCGACACATGTTGAACACGGCGATTGCGAGAATTCATTGTCGCTAGGCAACGCATGCGGCGCCTGCTAATGACCGGGAGGGTGCGAATAGTTGAAGAGACGGACAAATTTTGGCTAGCAAAAGGTTACACGTTACATTTGAATCACTCTCGGGCGACATGCATATAAAGGCAGTATTATCATTCCCGGCAGGTGCACGCTGTGTTGCGAGCTGTGGATTGAATTGTCATCGGAATAGGTTCTGCACTTTCGCTTTTCGCTCACACTGGCAGCCTGACGTGGCTGCGGTGTCGTCTGCGGTCGAAAGGTCAGTAGGTCCCGGCTGCTAGCGGGGCTTATCTCGGCGAGCAAAGCAAAAACGCAACTCTGATCGCTGATACGCTGATGCAGACGATGCAGGTTCTTCGGCGAGACGCGGGATCGGGAAAACAATCGATATGAAAGTATGCTTGTAATGTTTGTACAGTTTAAATATGCGACAAGCACGTGTGTTTGTCGCCACACGGTTATGGCTACGGATTGAGTAACATGTGCCGAGTGTGTGCGAGACGTTATCAGCGTTGGCGCATCGTGCGCAGGTGGTTAGTGTATAAATCGGTACGCAATGGAAAATCACTGTAGGATGCGGTTGATGCGGTCCATAAATCGAGTAGCTTACCTATAAAATATTTCATTTTTTCATGATTTGCATTTTTCTCTTACTTGTATTAGTCTTTACAAATTTCGTTTGTTTAAGGTTCACGAAACGCTTGGAGAGGTTCTCGATTTATATATATATAGAGAAGAAACGGACTTACGCATTTATGATACCGATGAGTTAAAGTAAATCACAACATAATAAAAAAGCTGATATCACATGTAACATAATCTTACACTAAACCTAGAGCCCATGTTCGTCTCACAAAACAACAGGGATGTAAGGAAAAGTTGCGAAACTGCCAAATGCCCTACACGGACACCCGCAAACACATTTCTCCGAGGAATGCATCGTTACATCGGAAGCGATGGTGACGGCACTCTCACCAGCGCCTGCTAATGACCGGGAGGGTGCGAATAGTTGAAGAGACGGACAAATTTTGGCTAGCAAAAGGTTACACGTTACATTTGAATCACTCTCGGGCGACATGCATATAAAGGCAGTATTATCATTCCCGGCAGGTGCACGCTGTGTTGCGAGCTGTGGATTGAATTGTCATCGGAATAGGTTCTGCACTTTCGCTTTTCGCTCACACTGGCAGCCTGACGTGGCTGCGGTGTCGTCTGCGGTCGAAAGGTCAGTAGGTCCCGGCTGCTAGCGGGGCTTATCTCGGCGAGCAAAGCAAAAACGCAACTCTGATCGCTGATACGCTGATGCAGACGATGCAGGTTCTTCGGCGAGACGCGGGATCGGGAAAACAATCGATATGAAAGTATGCTTGTAATGTTTGTACAGTTTAAATATGCGACAAGCACGTGTGTTTGTCGCCACACGGTTATGGCTACGGATTGAGTAACATGTGCCGAGTGTGTGCGAGACGTTATCAGCGTTGGCGCATCGTGCGCAGGTGGTTAGTGTATAAATCGGTACGCAATGGAAAATCACTGTAGGATGCGGTTGATGCGGTCCATAAATACAACCGGTGCAGGCTGTTATATGCAAAGTTGGTGGATTTTGAGTTTAAAAACTCATGTCGATGGTGTGGAATGCTTTATCCAATCGCATGCTGTTCGATGTTGTGAAATGCTTTATCCACTGCATTGTAGCATTCAAGTCATTGACAAAAATGGTCAAAATAACTGACTAACTATTTGTCAGGTGCAAATGAAATACACATGCACTAATAAACTAATATGCGAATAACAGCAAATTTCTTAATCGTTGTAGGAATAAATTTAGTTACAAATAAAAAAAAACCTTGCATACTGGAAAACATATAATAAAAACTCAATGACTTTCCAATACTCGCTCGCAGTAACCAACCAAACCTATCGACAGGTTGATGTCATCTGAGCGTTCCTCATAGGACCAAGGCATAACCCATGAATTAAGGAACGCACCGAAAAATGGTGCCCGAAAGATGGATACGACGATAGATGGAAACCAGTTACGAGCGCCTAACTAATGGTTAGGATAGACCGGCACCATATATAATATAACTGCAAATACCACCAATAACCGAGCCAGACCTGGATAAGGCGAGTCAGTGAGAGGAAATGCCCCGACTAAAGAATTGTACTAAACCAATAAATAAATAAATAAATAAATAAATAAATAAATAAAATGATTGTAACGCGACATGCAGTTTGGTAATAATTAAAACTTCCACAATTATCGCACCGTTCGGTCGAGTCCCCCGGTGCATCGCGTTGGAGAGCAGCGAGTAGTTTATTGGGGAAAATAAATTCATTCCATGGCGCTTTATGTGCCGCGACACATGTTGAACACGGCGATTGCGAGAATTCATTGTCGCTAGGCAACGCATGCAGCGCCTGCTAATGACCGGGAGGGTGCGAATAGTTGAAGAGACGGACAAATTTTGGCTAGCAAAAGGTTACACGTTACATTTGCATACTACTAGAATACTAATATGCTAGAATATAATACTAACATAATACAAGAATCTAATACTACAATATACATTTCAAGCTAAATAGTAAATAAAAGTAGATAATAAGATTACTTCTATGGGACTATGGCACAATAAGTGTTGGTTTCAAAATCTTGTCGTGCAAATTGCGTAGATCTTAACTGTCTTCTTTTAAGAATTGCATCATTTGCCGGTCGGGGCAAACCTAGGCGTTTATCTTGTATTTCCTGCCTCTCAATGATTCACAAACTACTTTTTGCAAATTGTTGTAGCACTTTTACATTGTTTATATGAAGCCGCAGTTAAGTGTTTGAAGTGTTGTTAGTATTTTTAAAATTTGGAGCGTAGTGTTCCAGCTCAAAAAGTGGAACAATGTGAATAAATAATAAAAGGAAATTGTAGCAGAGAACTTCAAACATGACTATATGGTTCTTAGGTTTTCAGGTTTAGGTTGTTTATTCCTAATTTGTACAAAAAACCTATATTGCGATGAACGTTAACATAGCAATGCCATACTTTATGCAGTGGCGCCATCTGCTGAGGAGTATCAATAGTAAACGAAAACTTATTTTAGATTTTTAGACTAACACTTTACTCTAGGGTTTTGAAAAAAGTGTGTTTCTTTAAACCTTTTATTTTATTTTTAGTATTTTACCTATGAGGATCATTGTGATATTATACCGATTCTTAAAATGTACCAGCAAATTAAATAATCATATCCAGCTCGGTGGTTACATCAATAATCTCAGCCTACGTGCTCCAGTGAACTACCAACCGAAACACCTAATCACCCGCCTTACTTTTCAGCGTGCAGAACGCACCCGGGACGAGGTCTCGGCAGGTGCGTAACGCTTCTACGTGACACCCGCGGAAGGTCGCCGCGGCCGGTAAAGCCACCGCTGACCCATTAGTGCGCACATGTGCGTCATGCCGCAAAAGCAGAAAGCTTTAAAAATAAAGCACGCGAGACGTAAAAACATTGTACGCAGACGGTGACGACGACGACGACGAACGAACACCGAACGCTCAGGCAAGGGTCATCTTCCCGCTCGGGAGGAGAAACGCACAAAGGAGGGGCGCAAGCGGCGTTAATTGTTTGCAAACATGCTTTGCACACGCGGGCGCCATACACAAGCGCATCCCGTCCACCCTCGAACGCGCTTCGTTAATAGTGCACAATTAATCACCGAACTCGATTCTTTAGCTTTGGCGTGTTTTTTTTCTCCTCTTCGGAGTTTGATTTAGCGCCTGTCGTACTGGCCGACTGTCACCGGGTCGTGTGCTGTTGTAACCCGGCCGGCTGACATAAATTGACTCCGCCGTATCGCATTACAAGTGTGTCGAAAGAGCAGCTCTACTAAACGACTGGATCACTTGGGAGGCTCCAGTTCACGGAGGCCCGTTACTGTATGTACGGGGGATGCGATCTGTACACGCCGGTAGCTGGTCCAGGTGTAGGCATCGCCTCCAAAAGTGGGCCAAAGCGGGCCTAAGGATGAGCCGAACCGGTCCAACCACGATTACTACCACTACCTGTAGGAACTAGCAGATAGAGAGAGAGTGAGAGCGGTAGTAACGAACGCTACGTGAACTTTGATAGGTCAGCAGGGTTGTGGCCGAGCGACAACAACAGCCGGAGTGAGACCAAACTCCGCTGTCAGGTCTCGGTTACGTTTCCGCGTACGCGAGAGACAAAGTGACGCACGCCTCACACGGGGGCGTTGCATCACGCCGAACGCGATGCACCGAGCTGCACCAACAGGAGTCACGTTCGGGGTTAAGTAGCAAAACGAGGCAACCGGGGTCCGCAATTGTAATGGCAATAATTAAATCGTTAAAGCGCGCTGCCGCTGCGGTTGAAGCCGAAACCTAGAAGAGGAGTCGTCAGCACCGGACGAGATGAGAGAGCGATTCGGACGCGATGTAAAAAAAGCCGGAGGAGAGTCTCTTTCGAAGACAATTTCTCCTTCCATCCGTGTGGCGTCTCGTCGAGTTCGGAGCGGGTGAAATTGGGCGTTGCATAAACGCTGCCACCCAAACGGATGGTGCGCGCGTACGCAAACACCTCCCAGCCAGCCACACTGGGAGCCGGCAGTCCCCGACGGTTGCGGAAGCGCACGGCAAGTTTGCGACGCGTTCCCACGCTGGTTTCGCTGCTCTCGTTTCACCCATCAAGCGTTTCCCAGGGGTTTGTGAAGCGTTTTGGCTTGTTTTTTTTTGTTCGTTCGTCGCTCTGACAGCTTCACACAGCTTCACGTTTGCAGGTGCGTGTGGTGAGTGGGTGGAAGATGATAAAAGGCACTTATCCTCCCCACCGGCACCGAACAATGCGGTGGTGAATGGGCACGTCGGGGATTTTTTTTGTTGTTGTTGCTGTGCAGTACGTGTCACTTGATCGTGACCATCTCGCCATCCGGCAGCATCCTTCCATGCGGGCGCGCTCGGCATAAATCTTCACCGGAGTTGGCAATGAAAACCCGGGCAACGCGCAATCTACTCATCCTTTCGATCGATTCGCACTGTTGTAGGGCTGCTGAAATGGGTGAGAGTGGCTGCCGCATACTCACCGGCCTACTTAATCCGATTGTTCATGGAGCGGTCGGTGCGTATCAGACGAGGTGGCCGAGAGGTTAAGGCGTTGGACTGCTAATCCAATGTGCTCTGCACGCGTGGGTTCGAATCCCATCCTCGTCGACGGAAATTATACAACTGTGTGGCTCTTTCCGAGCTTTTTTGATAAGACATAATGCCACATTTTACAAACGCCAAGTGGAGTATTTCAATATTTGCCAAGTCGTGAACTTTGCGTTGTAAACCTTATTTTTAAACTACAGTTCAGCGTGACTTATTAAGGCTCAGTAGGGAAATTTATTGTTCAATAAAATTATACGAAACACTAATAAAACGTTAATTGTATTGAACACCAAAAAAGAGGATAATATTTTCCATGTATTTGTATTAAAATTTTACAAATATTTTTTTTTCACTATTTGTAAATTCGATAATTCGATGAGTGGTTTGCAACCTAATGGACTTTTAGGTAAGGGTGATCCAGGTTAAGTAAACGAAACACTTTCATGGCAAAAAATGTGCAGATTTGGCTTAAACGTTATAAAACTTTGGTTTCATCATAAATTTGACTATCCAAGATGATTTTTTTAAAATAAGAATAATGCAATGCATTTAAAATTCGATACATAACTATTCGAAAAACCCCAAGCGATAGATGAAAGTGAAGTGTTACTAAGTTGTAGTTAATAAAAAAACGTCTCTCTATGATTTTTACATATTTTGACAATCATAAGCACAGTTTTTACCACCATGGACAAAATTGCTCTATGTAAGATCATGTAGCTCATTCCATTCCATGTATGTATACTGTCACTTACGAAAACTGTCTTTACTGCGAGACAAATAATCGTTTTAAAATGAATTAAAAATACAGGCAATTTTAAACGACCTTGACTACCATAGCCATATTTTTTAAAACTTCCGTGCTGATTTTGGGAACCGAATACGAAATTTCGTGTCTTTTGTTTTTTAATGTTTTTTTGTTTGGTTATATGTTTGGCTTCAATTTTGGTTGCCATGCTGAAAATATAACTTTTCAAATCATGTTTCTGATACAACACCTGTAAGGTGTACGAGAAAATAAATATCGTAGATAGAAGCTGTGTATGCAAGATCAATTTTACAGACGTGTGAAATGTCAAAATCAAATCAAACTTTAGGTTTCCATTATTTAAAACACATGGTTGTTTAACTATGTAACGGACTGTAGTACGTTCAACATTGTAAAAAACAAAATTGACCGACAAAAACCACACAGTTTTAAACTTTTTTTAACGGTTTGTTTCAAACGATAAGCATCGCCTTCTAGATTAGCATGCCATGCACATTGTACCTTCTGTTTACACCTGTTGGTTCAAAGTAGTTTGAAAATAGGAGTAGACCAACGAAACAAATTACTCCCACATGGAATGACTGGTTATGACCACTTTTGTGTATAAAACAAACGTTTTCCAGCCAAATTTTTGCGGTCAGCATTGGACACACATACACGGATTGGTTTTACAGGTTGCTCCGGCTTCCATCTTGCGCGCGTTCGTTTGTGTCGCGAGGCGCTCTTTCTGCATTATGCAATCACATTCCAGAGGACATTTCTGGTACAAATTGCCAGAACGAAGCAAATTGTTTTACCGGTGGTCCGAGCCGGCTGCTCATCATCCGTTTCATCACCGACTCCGCAAGGCGCTCCGTGGTCATGTGGCATATTCGTTCCGCTGCATTGGAGCCGATTGCAGCGAAACCGTCCAAAAACCATTACCACCGGTCGTGCGGTCACCTGCCGTCGTCTCGCTCTTCACCAGCTTCCCACAACCCACACACACACACCCACAGAGGGCAAAAGAATCGTACAAACCGAAACGGCGTGTGCAGCATGCAGATGCGCCCCGGGCGCACGATTAGAGCCCGGAGATAAAATAAGCCATAATTAGGGCTAACATGATTTTGCGACAAATCTTGCCGCTCACCCGAACACGCCAAGCGTCGGATGGAAACGTTGAAGGTGATGTTCACGCTCGCACCGTCGGACGGCGTTTATTTCCCTGTTGGTGTGTGAACAGCACGCGGTCCCAGGCTCCCGGCCTCATGGCGAAGGCGCACGACTGAATCAAGATGTCATATGCACAATGGGGCGCGTATTGCCCGTGTTCGGTTCGGTTTGGTGCTTGGGAAAATGCGAGCGTGCCGGAAAAGCTTTACCACCGCCTTCGTCACCGACCGCCGCTTTGAGGAAGCTTTTCGTGCGATCTTATCTCCAAACCGGCTGCTGGGTGGGCAACTGCAGTTTTGTTTGCCTTTGATAGCAATCGAAGGCTGGTAAGGCAGAGACATTTTGTATTACTTTTTGTTATAAAAAAAAACATTGAAAAAAGAGATGAAAATTATGATGATTAAAAAGTATAGTTTTTCTTATCAGATCGCTAATAAAAATGAAAATACTGTAATCAACAAAACAACCTGTGGAACTGATTTATAGCGAATTACTACAAATCACCTGCCAAATGTCGGCACATCGCTTCGATGGGTTTCGCACAAATTGTTGCCACAGAATAGACCGCCTCGCTGTTCGCATGCTCGACAGCCCTCCCACGTGTCGGTGGCCCGTTTTTCGTTTTTTTTTCGGTCTAGTTGCGCTTCTGCTTCGAGGGTAAAAGAGAATGTAAAGCCACAGCCATGCGTGTGGCCGTTTCTGTTCTCCTTTCGCTTTCGAGCCCAGGTTGGGGTGGCCGCCGTTTCGCGGCATCATAACCGGGCCGTTTTAGCCTCGCTTCAAGATCACACACACCAGGCTCAGCTTCTCGGCGAATCTCGGCCGGAGAATTGGCAGCGAACGGAGCACCGATCCAATCGAGCGAAGCAGATGGGCAAGGTGCGATTGGGTTGCGATTGGCAGCGGTGGGACGCATCGCTGAGATGGATTGTTTTCTCTCCGATCCCTCGGGAATCGTTGAGATTGGCAATGGGGAAAATGAACATTAAAAACGCTTCAAATTGCACACTGCACAAGCATAATTAGGCGACAAACATCTTTATACAACTCACAATATTATGCTCCATCGAGGGGGGTGGAACTGGTCTTTGTCCTGGTGATTGGGTTGCGATTGGCAGCGGTGGGACGCATCGCTGAGATGGATTGTTTTCTCTCCGATCCCTCGGGAATCGTTGTGATTGGAAATGGGGAAAATGAACATTTAAAACGCTTCAAATTGCACACTGCACGAGCATAATTAGGCGACAAACATCTTTATACAACTCACAATATTATGCTCCATCGAGGGGGGTGGAACTGGTCTTTGTCCTGGTGGAAGCGTAATATTAAAAACACTAAAGCACCATTACGCGTAAGCACCGTCGCTTCTGGCCAAACGGTAGCCATTAAGTGGCTGTTGTTGGGGTTAATTATCCAACAGCCCACTCAATGTGCAATGGTTCGCAGAGGAAGATATTATCGTCTCGAAAGCCTCGTAAACCGGCCGTTGCCGGGGTGCGACAACGCCGAAAACGAACACGGGTTTTATGGTTGTTCGCCATGCAGCGCCATGCCTCCGGGCGTGATGAAGGTACGCTCGTTTGATGTGTTAGGTTTTGAGTTTTTTTTTTATTCGAAATTCTTAATTTCATAATATTTTCTATTCGGTTGTCCTATTTGGTTGTAGCTGTAATACCAATAGAAAGAGATAAGAAGAGTATAACATCTTTTTCATATTTCACAACATTTCGCCACAACACCACAACAGCTATGAGAAATGTTGTGTCCGTTTCTGCCTTTTCCTACCGGAAGTGGTTCATTAAGTGAGCCATTTTCAAACGTTGTGGACGTTCTCTATTCTGCGGATTTTTCAAATGTTTTCCAAACAATTATGACATACTACTTGTAAGTTTTCAGGTCATGTTTTCGGTTAAATTTTCCGAGTAGGTTGTACTCGTTTGTATAGTACTCGTACCTATACAATCTCGAATAGCACTGGTGTCGTGAGGAAAAAATATTTACAAAAAGTAAACAAAAGGCAAATTTTGAAGTAATTGAAATTTCTCAGAAATTAGAAGGTTATTATCGTTTCAAAAAGACCCCTCAAATGTTTTCCAAACAATTATGACATACTACTTGTAAGTTTTCAGGTCATGTTTTCGGTTAAATTTTCCGAGTAGGTTGTACTCGTTTGTATAGCCCACCTATACAATCTCGAATAGCACTGCTGTCGTAAGGAAAACATATTTACAAAAAGTAAACATAAGGCAAATTTTGAAGTAATTGAAATTTCTCAGAAATGAGAAGGTTATTATCGCAACTATCTGTTAAACTTGAAAGATATTAAATGAATATTAGAAACATAGAGGCAAATTAAGCAATATTTCAAAAAACATGGACACATTTGGTTTAGACTATGCACTAAAATCCGACGTTTATAACATTCGCTTTTGCTTTACTAAGCTTTCTCCAGTAGGCCCATTAATCAGCGGAACAATCCCGACGCTGCCACCAGCACGCCCATAAAAAGGGCCCATAAAATAGCCACAGATCGCGTCGACGTTGTTATCGACGGACGCGTGTTTGGAAAACATGTTTTGTTTGCTACCTCGGTCCGTCCGATCGCAACAAGTGCGGGTGTGTTTTATTGAATTTCGTTTAAAAAGTAAAATTGCTAACTTAATCATGCTCAGCATGGGTCCGGTTTCTTCGCTTCGGTTCTAGCTTTACACGGCAAGGTGGAAAACTCCCGGCAAAACTGGAGCCTACGCTCCTTGCGACACGATTCGTTACGCTTCTCGCGGTTACCTCCCGATATCGCGGCCACAGTTCTTGCCCAAAAGCACCCGAACAAATCGGCTCCAGTTTTTTGCCCGTCCCGGGCTCCATTTCACAGCGACCGCCGTATTGTTGCCGACTCCGACTCCAGCTCCAGCCCAATGAGCTAGAAACTCCCGCGCCGTTAGCCTGAAATTATCTGATTAAATATAAATAAACACTGATGAAATTTGAGCGCACTTGCCCGGCCCGGCCCGAGGGCGGACCGTGTGTTGCGCCCGCCACCGCCACCGTGCTCAGTGGATTGTTCTTCTTTTGCCCGCGAACAATCCACCGGTGGCCCCGGAGATGAGATAGATAAGGCCGCGTCACGGATCGCCACGTTTTTCGACACTTTCGTGGGCGCTGCGGCGATTGCTATCGACGCGCGTTTTTACTTGCCGGAAAGTTCCTCCACACAATCGCGTTTCAGGGCAAGAATCGAATGCAAATTCCCATTTGCTCGAGTGTGTTTATGGTGCATGTGAACCTTAGGAACATTGTTGGGAGGTTAGCGAATTGGGAAAACACGCTGAATAGATTCACCAGTTTTGGGTTTTGCTGTCATAAAACGGGGCGATTTTAAGTGGAAACTTGTATCTTATTCCTCGTCCCGGCAGCTTAGCACAACGGTGAAGGGAACTTGATGCTGCCAATTGCCAACTGAAAGGTTCCGCACGTAAAACAACAACACAGCATTGCACTTTTGCAACAAATACGGCATGCAAATTAGACGATTTTATGGCTCCGTTCAGCACGCGCTAAGTGGTGCACAACTTATTGACCCGATTTGCTAAAGGTCACGGATGCTGGGTCGGTTTGCCGCAGACGTCACTTCACGTGCCCTGCAGTGAGGATGATAATTAGAATTTTAGGTTTATCGCGGACGTCAAACGGTACGTCACGAGTGTATTAGGTGTTTCTGTATTTGTCAAACTGTGCTTTAAAATTTCTCCCATTGCGATGGGGACACCCGATCATGCCGATACTCTCACAGCCACATTCCATTGCACCAACCCGAATCATAAAAGTGCTCCTTCAGAAACCCTAGCACGCACCGCCACGCGCCCGTCGGACGGCTTGTTTGACGGATGATGAAAAGCAAATCGGCTCGAGCACCGATAATTATTTGCATCTCAAACACGACCCGAACCCCGGAACGCCGTAATGACCGGGTCGTGTGCCTTATTAGCGGAGCAGGCGCAACATTCAAACTGCTCATTTCGGTGTATTTGTACAGCTGAAAGAGGAGGCCCGTGGGCCGCTGGGAGTGTAATTGAGATGGAACCGGGTTTCGCTTCCGAAGACGCTTTCATAATCGCCGGGGCTAGTAATCGATCAAGGCGAGTTGGCACACGCGTCTAGAAATCGATGTAATTCATGTTCGCCCGACCGTATGAAGCGTAGGATGGCTGAGGAAGCCATCAAGAGCCTGTCACTACAAGGAGGCTAGTATCCTATTGAACTAAATCTTAAAAAAAAATCCAATTGTTACTCATTAAATGCTTAAGACTACTACTATAATAGTTAGACAATTAGACAATTACTATATTTTGAAATATAGGGGAAATTTAAATGTTTTTCAGGATCTTCTAATCTCTATCTGTAAAAAACATATGCATTTTTATGTGTTTAGAGACATTTAGAGGGTCTATTCAATTGTCCAACTAAAACTTCTAGAGAAGTTTGAGCCATCATATTTTTTGTCTTTAAGCGATTACATTTTGCTATTTTTTTAATAATCCGAACCAACTGATCTGATGTGAGTGAATCGTTTCTTCCTTACATTTAGCTTGATCCTGGCATGACTTAAATAGTTATACATTTTTATAAATCTTTCTAGAAACGTAAAAAAATAACTAATCGCTCAATACTGTTTTATCTTCAACAAAATTGGTCATAGACACAGTTTAATGATTTTTTTTTAACGGAACGGGCTCAGTAAATACCTAACATTCGAAATGGTGTACAAGGTGGCATGTGATGAATGGAAGACGAAATAAAGCCGAACCAGAAAAGGAACTTTGAAAGTCATCTGGCACCGCGCAACTATCATGGGACCTTTTTTGGTGTGATGATGGTGAAGACTTTCGGAGATTCAGAGTTCATTTTTTGCGTTTCGATTGGAACGGATGCTCATGAACTCTGTATAATGTTTTAAAAGTAAATCCTTAATTTACAGCCTGATGGACAGGTGGGAGAACTTTCCAAAAACTTGATTTTTGATCATCGAGAAGTCATTCCAGGAAACCAGAATCAAGTGTCCAACGAGTAATTTTCTTCAAACACCTCGCTTCAAACTTCGCTTCTCTTCGCTATAAGCAAACATTGAAATCTATTTAGAGTTGTTCCTGTTCCCACCACAGCACACCACAGTCCCACCGAGTAATCATCGCCCCAGGACACATGCTCCAAACGTTCCGCACATTGAAACGTTAGTGTCAAGATTGGCGCATTTGTAGCCTCTAGCGCTCCAGCATCCGTCGGCTGGCCTCATTAGACCGCCACGACTCCAACTCATCTCGTTGCAGGTTCCTTTCCCTGCTCGCCAGCTTAAAAGGCATGACTTGACTTATGGCTGCCGCTTCTACCGCGCTTCGGGTGTCTTCTGCTGATGACCCAGAACCACTGCGCGCGGCAGGTACGGGCCATCATTTCGTCACCTTGACGGCCCGGTAGGGCAAGGGTGCGAGACAATCTGCACGGTTTTGGAAGATCCATCATCGAAAGAATCATCATGTCGGCTCAACGTGTACGACTCAAATGTTTGCCGCATTCACGCTGGAAACAATATGCCCGATAACCATCGGCTGGAAACGCGCACGCCGGTGCCGATTGGAATTTGTATACCACCGAAAGCCCATTATCATTGCACCGTCTCTTCATATTACTGTCCACCGGTAACACCAATGTCGAAATGGGTACACCTTCGCCCACGGCTAACCCGCAAAATGCAATCGAAATGGAACAATATTGAGCTAATTGAACCCATACGGGGGTTCAGTTCGATGTTGGTCTAGAGGAGGGCGAGAAGGCATACTTGACCTTTGCAGCGTGAACTCAAAGCGGCCTAAAAATAAAACCGATTTCGATCGGATCTCAAATTTCTACAAATCACCCCGAACTGAAGCGTGAGCAAATCACCGGAGCAAACAGCTCGCAGGACATTGCCGCAGACGACCTCGGGCAATTGGCACAGCCTCCACCGGCAAATGGCAACCGAAACAGATGCGCTGGTTTGATACCACCGATGCCGGGTGAGCTCTAACACCATCGAAAATGGCTCATTTTCTCGCACCCATCCGCGGTGCCGAGGTGTCGCAGTTCATTAATCACCCGGTGTATGCTTCGGCTATGAAGAAGGGACTGACTGACACACGATCCAGAGAAGGGCAAGAGAACGTTCCGGTGATCCGGTGATAAAACCGCCAGACCTGGTGATGTAAACGCATCGTGCCGCCCTCCACTTCATATCAGCTGATGTGAGTAATGTGCTGGCCTACTTTGATTGGCGCGCATTGCCTCTGTGTGTTAATGACGGGCGGGGATACGGGTAAAGCAAAGGGCGTAAAAGTTCTGCTCCATGGAAGAGTAGCTACAGAAGAAAGGATGTTATGTGGATAAGTGTATGCGTCTTTGGCTGTGCCATCTTCTGAACTTCTCATCATTGAAACATATTGTAAACGCGCACTGAACAACCTTCCCTTCTGGTTTTGCTAGCAAGCCCTTCCAACCGATATCGATCGGTGAAGAAAACAATCACCGTTGCCGATCGATTCCCTTCATTTACCCGGTGGTTTTTGTACCCAGCGTGTGGTACATACGCTTTTCTTCACTGGGGCGCTTGGACCATGCGTTTTTTTTTATCGGTCGGTCTCTAGGGAAAACGCCACGCCTTTTCCCCCGGCTACTGCGAACGATAAGGGCACGGTCCGGGTAAGGTTTGCGTAAGGGAGACAACGGTTTGTGGGAGAAACTTTGAACTCTCCACCCCGCTAGGCATTCGCTGGAGAAAAAACAGCCGATTTGAGCTGATTTTCGCAGTTGAAGACGCAAACACAGACAGAAATCCTCCAACGATGGACACGTGACGAAATGGACGCGCAGCGCGGATTATCCCGCACCGATGGAGGTCAACGAAAAGTCATTGACGGGGTTGGGCTGTGTGAATGGGGAGGGACGGAGGTGCAAGAAGTGGGTCTCCAAAATTCCGTTACATAAGTAGAAAATCACTGCTTTCTCCGCGGGAATCCGTACGAGTACGAAACGGCCCGAAACGCCAAATCAAGGCTGTCTTATCGTGAAGCAATCATGACACGAGCACACGCTCACGCCCGTACGGACGTGTACGTACACATAACCTCACTCCATGAATGGTTTTAGTAGCCCGGTGGTAGTGGTGTGTGTGGCGTTGTACTAGCAGCCGCACGGAGAGCCAAAAATGCTCCGAAAACCGCTCGCTCACTGTGGTGAGTAAGCCACCGTTCTAGCCAGAACTCACCACACTCGCGCCAAGCTTGTCGATTGCTGGGGAAACGAAGGAAGAAGAAAAAAGCGTGTGCGAGAGAATATCCTTCGCACGGTGAGACACGGAACGGAAGACGCGACAGAGACAGGCTCCCGAGGGGACGAGAAAAAGCTACACCATGAATGAAAATCATGGCCGACTGAGCCAAAATTTGGAATCTCGTGTCGTGCCAACCGTCGTATATAGCAGGTTCGCATCCTTTGGCACCGATCGAATGCCAGCGCCACCGTTATCGGCACGGAACAATCCTAACGAGTTGCACAACTCTTTTGCGGTGCTGTTCGCAAAATGGCTCCTTTTGCGGGAGCACAAAAACGGACGAAATTAAATTTACATTGGCTTTGCCGCACTTACGGCTGCGAGCGCCGGGGTTGTTTTTTTTTGTAACTTATGGCCAAAGTTTTCGACCGCTGGTTTTCGAGTCGATTTCCGGTGGAAGTTGCTGCTGGTACGTTGTCAGTGCGGGGATGTTGCAAAATTTGTTGCAAACGTGTTGGGTTTTAGAGTGTTTTTTGTTGTTGTTCTGCGCCACGATCCCAACCGGATGAACTTTCCGCCACGAGCTGTTGTGCTCTGGGGGTTTCATGTTCCATGTTGAATGCGTTTGTATTTATTTCTTTCATACAGTACCAGCACTAGATAGCGCATTCTCGCGTGTACAAAACCGTTTCGTCGGATGTCAAGAACGACTGGGTGAAGTTATCCGCTTGACCGAGCAGCAGAACCATTCTCGTCCCACGCCGACGAGTGACGTATGCGGGACGCATACAAAAAAAAACACAAATCGTCAATAGACATCCCAGCGCTCAAAGTAGAGAAGCCTTAGCCTTAGTTTTGGTGTGTGAACGATGCGCCCTTACCTCAAAGCCACCGTTTTCCGTCGTCCCCTCCGCTCGAAGTCCCACCGGACGGGAAATGGGAGAACGCAATTCTCGACACCATCACGCACTCGCGCGCGCTCGTTCGGTGATGTACATACATATTTGGGGACATTCCAAAAACAGGCGCTGTGTTGTACTGCGTATTTATCCTCTTCAACTCCCACGACATGAAACTAGCCAAGGCCTGTCGCGCGGTATCGTGCCAACGGTGCGCCGGTGGCGTGTTTATGTGGCAGCCTTACCGATAAGCCTATTTTCGTGCCCTTCGTGCGGGGCACAGAAATGACAACAACGCAAAAAAACCATACCCAGCCTGAAACACGTTACGCCATCATAACGCGGATGGTGCGTACCGAAATGCGCCAGAACTTTTGTGCCGTTTCTACGTCAGAAACACACTGAAGTTAGTCTGTTGGGCCATCGGGAAGTTCAACGGCAGTGAAGTAAATCATGTGATGAGAACCGAGCAGACATACCAACAGGCTCGGCGAAAAGTTTCGCCACTTCGGTACGGAGCGTCGGAGTCGGTATAAATATTAGATAAACGACGGCAGTCTTGGAGGTCGGAGTCTTCCGAGTCTTTTATGCACGATGAGTTCTAATAAACCCCGACGGCCCGTGCTTGAAAGTGAAAAGTTTGTCGATAACCATCGGCTGGAAACGCGCACGCCGGTGCCGATTGGAATTTGTATACCACCGAAAGCCCATTATCATTGCACCGTCTCTTCATATTACTGTCCACCGGTAACACCAATGTCGAAATGGGTACACCTTCGCCCACGGCTAGCCCGCAAAATGCAATCGAAATGGAACAATATTGAGCTAATTGAACCCATACGGGGGTTCAGTTCGATGTTGGTCTAGAGGAGGGCGAGAAGGCATACTTGACCTTTGCAGCGTGAACTCAAAGCGGCCTAAAAATAAAACCGATTTCGATCGGATCTCAAATTTCTACAAATCACCCCGAACTGAAGCGTGAGCAAATCACCGGAGCAAACAGCTCGCAGGACATTGCCGCAGACGACCTCGGGCAATTGGCACAGCCTCCACCGGCAAATGGCAACCGAAACAGATGCGCTGGTTTGATACCACCGATGCCGGGTGAGCTCTAACACCATCGAAAATGGCTCATTTTCTCGCACCCATCCGCGGTGCCGAGGTGTCGCAGTTCATTAATCACCCGGTGTATGCTTCGGCTATGAAGAAGGGACTGACTGACACACGATCCAGAGAAGGGCAAGAGAACGTTCCGGTGATCCGGTGATAAAACCGCCAGACCTGGTGATGTAAACGCATCGTGCCGCCCTCCACTTCATATCAGCTGATGTGAGTAATGTGCTGGCCTACTTTGATTGGCGCGCACGGGCCATCATTTCGTCACCTTGACGGCCCGGTAGGGCAAGGGTGCGAGACAATCTGCACGGTTTTGGAAGATCCATCATCGAAAGAATCATCATGTCGGCTCAACGTGTACGACTCAAATGTTTGCCGCATTCACGCTGGAAACAATATGCCCGATAACCATCGGCTGGAAACGCGCACGCGGGTGCCGATTGGAATTTGTATACCACCGTACCGAAAGCCCATTATCATTGCACCGTCTCTTCATATTACTGTCCACCGGTAACACCAATGTCGAAATGGGTACACCTTCGCCCACGGCTAACCCGCAAAATGCAATCGAAATGGAACAATATTGAGCTAATTGAACCCATACGGGGGTTCGGTTGGATGTTGGTCTAGAGGAGGGCGAGAAGGCATACTTGACCTTTGCAGCGTGAACTCAAAGCGGCCTAAAAATAAAACCGATTTCGATCGGATCTCAAATTTCTACAAATCACCCCGAACTGAAGCGTGAGCAAATCACCGGAGCAAACAGCTCGCAGGACATTGCCGCAGACGACCTCGGGCAATTGGCACAGCCTCCACCGGCAAATGGCAACCGAAACAGATGCGCTGGTTTGATACCACCGATGCCGGGTGAGCTCTAACACCATCGAAAATGGCTCATTTTCTCGCACCCATCCGCGGTGCCGAGGTGTCGCAGTTCATTAATCACCCGGTGTATGCTTCGGCTATGAAGAAGGGACTGACTGACACACGATCCAGAGAAGGGCAAGAGAACGTTCCGGTGATCCGGTGATAAAACCGCCAGACCTGGTGATGTAAACGCATCGTGCCGCCCTCCACTTCATATCAGCTGATGTGAGTAATGTGCTGGCCTACTTTGATTGGCGCGCATTGCCTCTGTGTGTTAATGACGGGCGGGGATACGGGTAAAGCAAAGGGCGTAAAAGTTCTGCTCCATGGAAGAGTAGCTACAGAAGAAAGGATGTTATCTGGATAAGTGTATGTGCGTTTGGTTGTGCCATCTTCTGAACTTCTCATCATTGAAACATATTGTAAACGCGCACTGAACAACCTTCCCTTCTGGTTTTGCTAGCAATCTAGCGCTCCAGCATCCGTCGGCTGGCCTCATTAGACCGCCACGACTCCAACTCATCTCGTTGCAGGTTCCTTTCCCTGCTCGCCAGCTTAAAAGGCATGACTTGACTTATGGCTGCCGCTTCTACCGCGCTTCGGGTGTCTTCTGCTGATGACCCAGAACCACTGCGCGCGGCAGGTACGGGCCATCATTTCGTCACCTTGACGGCCCGGTAGGGCAAGGGTGCGAGACAATCTGCACGGTTTTGGAAGATCCATCATCGAAAGAATCATCATGTCGGCTCAACGTGTACGACTCAAATGTTTGCCGCATTCACGCTGGAAACAATATGCCCGATAACCATCGGCTGGAAACGCGCACGCGGGTGCCGATTGGAATTTGTATACCACCGAAAGCCCATTATCATTGCACCGTCTCTTCATATTACTGTCCACCGGTAACACCAATGTCGAAATGGGTACACCTTCGCCCACGGCTAACCCGCAAAATGCAATCGAAATGGAACAATATTGAGCTAATTGAACCCATACGGGGGTTCGGTTGGATGTAGGTGAGGTATGTCCAGAAATGGCAAAAGTGCAATCATTGTTTTATGAATTAAAGCGTCGAAAGACGGAATAACAACAAAAAAAACGCGTTCGATCAGCTGTGAGGAACGGGTATTTACAGCCGAGCCTCCGATGCGTGCTCAGTAAATACCTAACATTCGAAATGGTGTACAAGGTGGCATGTGATGAATGGAAGACGAAATAAAGCCGAACCAGAAAAACAAAACCCACAGCCCCGGGCAGGCTATCGCGCACAAACGACGCTACGGCTGATCATCATTATCGCTGCAAGATCGGCGGGTGCGATCAGCATAAATCATCGAGGCGCTACCTCCTCCCGTCCAGGTGCATTGTCCCGGCGAACGGTGGTGAACGCATGATTCCGCGCGTTTGCGGTGGTCTAATTTGACGGTGGTTGATGTTGGCAAAATCTACCGAGAGCGACATCATTACCGACAGTTTTATGCTCTATTGCGGTGGTTTCTGTCCCTCCGAGTGGACTACCGGATGATGGTATGGCTTATAGGCTTATGGGAGATAGCTGGTGATAGACAAAATGCGAATGGCGATCAGATAAGAAGGAGAGCCATTCCGTGCGGTGTGTCGGCTTTGATAGAGGATCATCCTTGGATGGGTGATTGAAATTGAGTCCTGACGCTGTGGCCCACCTTGACCGTGTGCGACGTGTGAAAGCCTACCCGAGTAGGTTAGATGCAGATGCAGAGGTCAAGCTGTCCAGCACGTATCGTCTCATCGCGTCTGGAGGTCTGACTCGGTTCCAGCTGCGATCGGTAACGAGCAAAAACGGGCAGTTTCTTCAATCCACCCAGCCAAGGCCAACCCGGTGGACGATGTCAATAGATTGAGCAATTATTGCCATTTGTGCCATTGTGATCAGCTTTCGACCTTCGCTCGCTGCACACCTGAAAGCGTCCTGAGCAGCATTAAAAATTCCCCTTACCGAACACTGTTGAAGCATCGATCGATTGTTGATCCTTCGGTTCGAGCACCGTGTTCGAGTGCCGTTTCGAGCACTCGACGGCTCGAACAACCGCTTCACTGACCGGCGGAGTGGCCTCAAGTGACACACGCACACGAAAAGTGTCCACGTAGGTGAGGTATGTCCAGAAATGGCAAAAGTGCAATCATTGTTTTATGAATTAAAGCGTCGAAAGACGGAATAACAACAAAAAAAACGCGTTCGATCAGCTGTGAGGAACGGGTAAGTGTTCGAGTCGTTTCGAGCACTCGACGGCTCGAACAACCGCTTCACTGACCGGCGGAGTGGCCTCAAGTGACACACGCACACGAAAAGTGTCCACGTAGGTGAGGTATGTCCAGAAATGGCAAAAGTGCAATCATTGTTTTATGAATTAAAGCGTCGAAAGACGGAATAACAACAAAAAAAACGCGTTCGATCAGCTGTGAGGAACGGGTAACGGAACGGGCTCAGTAAATACCTAACATTCGAAATGGTGTACAAGGTGGCATGTGATGAATGGAAGACGAAATAAAGCCGAACCAGAAAAGGAACTTTGAAAGTCATCTGGCACCGCGCAACTATCATGGGACCTTTTTTGGTGTGATGATGGTGAAGACTTTCGGAGATTCAGAGTTCATTTTTTGCGCTTCGATTGGAACGGATGCTCATGAATTCTGCATAATGTTTTAAAAGTAAATCCTTAATTTACAACCTGATGGACAGGTGGGAGAACTTTCCAAAAACTTGATTTTTGATCAAGGAGAAGTCATTCCAGGAAACCAGAATCAAGTGTCCAACGAGTAATTTTCTTCAAACACCTCGCTTCAAACTTCGCTTCTCTTCGCTATAAGCAAACATTGAAATCTATTTAGAGTTGTTCCTGTTCCCACCACAGCACACCACAGTCCCACCGAGTAATCATCGCCCCAGGACACATGCTCCAAACGTTCCGCACATTGAAACGTTAGTGTCAAGATTGGCGCATTTGTAGCTTCTAGCGCTCCAGCATCCGTCGGCTGGCCTCATTAGACCGCCACGACTCCAACTCATCTCGTTGCAGGTTCCTTTCCCTGCTCGCCAGCTTAAAAGGCATGACTTGACTTATGGCTGCCGCTTCTACCGCGCTTCGGGTGTCTTCTGCTGATGACCCAGAACCACTGCGCGCGGCAGGTACGGGCCATCATTTCGTCACCTTGACGGCCCGGTAGGGCAAGGGTGCGAGACAATCTGCACGGTTTTGGAAGATCCATCATCGAAAGAATCATCATGTCGGCTCAACGTGTACGACTCAAATGTTTGCCGCATTCACGCTGGAAACAATATGCCCGATAACCATCGGCTGGAAACGCGCACGCCGGTGCCGATTGGAATTTGTATACCACCGAAAGCCCATTATCATTGCACCGTCTCTTCATATTACTGTCCACCGGTAACACCAATGTCGAAATGGGTACACCTTCGCCCACGGCTAACCCGCAAAATGCAATCGAAATGGAACAATATTGAGCTAATTGAACCCATACGGGGGTTCAGTTCGATGTTGGTCTAGAGGAGGGCGAGAAGGCATACTTGACCTTTGCAGCGTGAACTCAAAGCGGCCTAAAAATAAAACCGATTTCGATCGGATCTCAAATTTCTACAAATCACCCCGAACTGAAGCGTGAGCAAATCACCGGAGCAAACAGCTCGCAGGACATTGCCGCAGACGACCTCGGGCAATTGGCACAGCCTCCACCGGCAAATGGCAACCGAAACAGATGCGCTGGTTTGATACCACCGATGCCGGGTGAGCTCTAACACCATCGAAAATGGCTCATTTTCTCGCACCCATCCGCGGTGCCGAGGTGTCGCAGTTCATTAATCACCCGGTGTATGCTTCGGCTATGAAGAAGGGACTGACTGACACACGATCCAGAGAAGGGCAAGAGAACGTTCCGGTGATCCGGTGATAAAACCGCCAGACCTGGTGATGTAAACGCATCGTGCCGCCCTCCACTTCATATCAGCTGATGTGAGTAATGTGCTGGCCTACTTTGATTGGCGCGCATTGCCTCTGTGTGTTAATGACGGGCGGGGATACGGGTAAAGCAAAGGGCGTAAAAGTTCTGCTCCATGGAAGAGTAGCTACAGAAGAAAGGATGTTATCTGGATAAGTGTATGTGCGTTTGGTTGTGCCATCTTCTGAACTTCTCATCATTGAAACATATTGTAAACGCGCACTGAACAACCTTCCCTTCTGGTTTTGCTAGCAAGCCCTTCCAACCGATATCGATCGGTGAAGAAAACAATCACCGTTGCCGATCGATTCCCTTCATTTACCCGGTGGTTTTTGTACCCAGCGTGTGGTACATACGCTTTTCTTCACTGGGGCGCTTGGACCATGCGTTTTTTTTTATCGGTCGGTCTCTAGGGAAAACGCCACGCCTTTTCCCCCGGCTACTGCGAACGATAAGGGCACGGTCCGGGTAAGGTTTGCGTAAGGGAGACAACGGTTTGTGGGAGAAACTTTGAACTCTCCACCCCGCTAGGCATTCGCTGGAGAAAAAACAGCCGATTTGAGCTGATTTTCGCAGTTGAAGACGCAAACACAGACAGAAATCCTCCAACGATGGACACGTGACGAAATGGACGCGCAGCGCGGATTATCCCGCACCGATGGAGGTCAACGAAAAGTCATTGACGGGGTTGGGCTGTGTGAATGGGGAGGGACGGAGGTGCAAGAAGTGGGTCTCCAAAATTCCGTTACATAAGTAGAAAATCACTGCTTTCTCCGCGGGAATCCGTACGAGTACGAAACGGCCCGAAACGCCAAATCAAGGCTGTCTTATCGTGAAGCAATCATGACACGAGCACACGCTCACGCCCGTACGGACGTGTACGTACACATAACCTCACTCCATGAATGGTTTTAGTAGCCCGGTGGTAGTGGTGTGTGTGGCGTTGTACTAGCAGCCGCACGGAGAGCCAAAAATGCTCCGAAAACCGCTCGCTCACTGTGGTGAGTAAGCCACCGTTCTAGCCAGAACTCACCACACTCGCGCCAAGCTTGTCGATTGCTGGGGAAACGAAGGAAGAAGAAAAAAGCGTGTGCGAGAGAATATCCTTCGCACGGTGAGACACGGAACGGAAGACGCGACAGAGACAGGCTCCCGAGGGGACGAGAAAAAGCTACACCATGAATGAAAATCATGGCCGACTGAGCCAAAATTTGGAATCTCGTGTCGTGCCAACCGTCGTATATAGCAGGTTCGCATCCTTTGGCACCGATCGAATGCCAGCGCCACCGTTATCGGCACGGAACAATCCTAACGAGTTGCACAACTCTTTTGCGGTGCTGTTCGCAAAATGGCTCCTTTTGCGGGAGCACAAAAACGGACGAAATTAAATTTACATTGGCTTTGCCGCACTTACGGCTGCGAGCGCCGGGGTTGTTTTTTTTTGTAACTTATGGCCAAAGTTTTCGACCGCTGGTTTTCGAGTCGATTTCCGGTGGAAGTTGCTGCTGGTACGTTGTCAGTGCGGGGATGTTGCAAAATTTGTTGCAAACGTGTTGGGTTTTAGAGTGTTTTTTGTTGTTGTTCTGCGCCACGATCCCAACCGGATGAACTTTCCGCCACGAGCTGTTGTGCTCTGGGGGTTTCATGTTCCATGTTGAATGCGTTTGTATTTATTTCTTTCATACAGTACCAGCACTAGATAGCGCATTCTCGCGTGTACAAAACCGTTTCGTCGGATGTCAAGAACGACTGGGTGAAGTTATCCGCTTGACCGAGCAGCAGAACCATTCTCGTCCCACGCCGACGAGTGACGTATGCGGGACGCATACAAAAAAAAACACAAATCGTCAATAGACATCCCAGCGCTCAAAGTAGAGAAGCCTTAGCCTTAGTTTTGGTGTGTGAACGATGCGCCCTTACCTCAAAGCCACCGTTTTCCGTCGTCCCCTCCGCTCGAAGTCCCACCGGACGGGAAATGGGAGAACGCAATTCTCGACACCATCACGCACTCGCGCGCGCTCGTTCGGTGATGTACATACATATTTGGGGACATTCCAAAAACAGGCGCTGTGTTGTACTGCGTATTTATCCTCTTCAACTCCCACGACATGAAACTAGCCAAGGCCTGTCGCGCGGTATCGTGCCAACGGTGCGCCGGTGGCGTGTTTATGTGGCAGCCTTACCGATAAGCCTATTTTCGTGCCCTTCGTGCGGGGCACAGAAATGACAACAACGCAAAAAAACCATACCCAGCCTGAAACACGTTACGCCATCATAACGCGGATGGTGCGTACCGAAATGCGCCAGAACTTTTGTGCCGTTTCTACGTCAGAAACACACTGAAGTTAGTCTGTTGGGCCATCGGGAAGTTCAACGGCAGTGAAGTAAATCATGTGATGAGAACCGAGCAGACATACCAACAGGCTCGGCGAAAAGTTTCGCCACTTCGGTACGGAGCGTCGGAGTCGGTATAAATATTAGATAAACGACGGCAGTCTTGGAGGTCGGAGTCTTCCGAGTCTTTTATGCACGATGAGTTCTAATAAACCCCGACGGCCCGTGCTTGAAAGTGAAAAGTTTGCTGATAAAATGGATTCCAGCTACTGACACCTGGAGACCGGTATGCCGCGGAGGAGAACAAACTTTCAGCGAGGATTAAGAATGCAGTGGGCGTTCCGAACTATAAATATGGTCGAATAAAATATTGCGATTAGGTAAGCTGCTGAATTTCCTCCCCACTGTCACAAGACCGGCGAGTTAATTCAAACGGGCCCCGTTGATTGGGCCCTATCCTTTCGGTCACATTCCCAGAAGGCTAAAGCAGCCGGAATGACGAATGAAAGACTATCCATTCCCTGAAATGGATACCATGTTGTCAGCTCCCCCTATGCCTACGTGCTCAGTTTCCCTAATCCGATCGTTCCCAACTGCAGCGGAACGTAATTTTTCCTGTTTGCAATCAGTTCCGGGAAGGATATTCTTGGTCTTACGCGGACCGTTCATTAGCGAAACGGGAGAGTGAGGATTGAAAAGTGCTCGCAAAAGCCAAAAAGGATGCCACTACCACGGAGGAAGCTGCAAAGAGAAACATTTGGAACATAACCGGATTCGTAATACACGAACGAACAGGTGAAAGATTACCATCCGACTCACTTCCGAGCACCGTTTGCACAAGGCGATGTGCTCAGCCGACGGCAAAATAAGCAGTGAAATCACTTCAGAGCATCCCCGTGTCGTCAAAGCGTGGCTGCACTCTGGTGAAGTCCGTCCGTAGCTCACCCGTGCATGACGGTGCAATTGCACTTGACGGACACTTGTGTTCCAAGCCACGACGGTGGAAAAACTCTCGACGGCAAATAGCAGACAAGATGACAAGATAACCTTGTGCTGGAAAGCGGAACTAATCCTGCCCGCGTGCACATCTTGCGCACGGTAGCACGGTAGCAGAACCGCCTAGAGGGAGGGCTATTTTAAGGTAACCTCCTTTGGAAATGGTTCAATTCTTCACTAATTACAAGCTTTGCGGGAGGACAGTTTAGGATCCGAAGATGGCGCAGTTTCCGGACATGGGTAGATGTTAAACATGACATCGTGACCGCAGCAATTATGTTCTTATGACATACATTAAGTAAAATTTGCATATTTTGACTTGGTCTTATCAAGTCCCTATCCGGGAATAGACTTACAAGCTGATAAATTATAACCCATCAGCCAGAAACTATATTACAATCACAGCGCCATCTCATGACGGAAGACGAAACTATCAATATTTGTTCTTTTATACCTGTTCAATGTGCTTGCTTCAACATTTGGAAACTTTCCAACATTATCGGAACTCACAAGAAACGTATGATAAAATATGTTCAAAACCAGTCTGGTCCTGTGCTCCACAAGAATAGAGCTGATGCGAGCAAATGGGAAACAATTTGAGAAACGTGTCCCAGTTTGAAATACATGGAAGTGACTGAAGCATAAAAAACAAATGGTTTTATTTGTAAAAATCGATTCACTCAAGTGAAAAAGTAAAAACCTCGTTTTCCATCACAACACTATGGCATCTAAGTGGGGGAAACCCACACATCCAATTCGGACAGCAGCTACTATCACCAGAGTTGTTATCACTCGGGATAGAATGTTCCTTCAGCAAGTGTTAGATGCCTGGAACTAGTTTGCTCAAGTGAGCGGTTTTTATCGTCGAAAACACCGAACGAACGTGCTATTTTCCTTCCCCACTCCAAAGTCAATCAGCTTTATTTTACAACATTTATTGCCCAGCGAAGGCACTCAAAAACTCGCCCGAATAGGAGCTGAATCCAAATTCCCAGAAGGAACCCAACCGTTAATCTTTCTCCCACGTGGATCAATACGCCCGTAAGGAGCAGGCGCCCGGCCGAGGTCACGACGGGTGGATGATGCAAAGCGAATAAATTGAACACCGGGAATGGGATACCACTCGCCTCCGGGCCATCTCTGGGCCATTCGCATCCAGCGCGCCGTAGATTAACAGCGATCAATCGTTATTCTCCGTCTCTATCGCGATCTCGAAAGGTACGGCAGCATAATGGCTAGAAATAAAGAAGCCTTAAATTGTCCTCTCAAACATCTCACTTTCCGTTCGTGGAACAAATTTTGATCCATCATTTGTTAACTAACGCGCGGACCAGTCGAGCGACTAACAGGAGGAGCCGAACAAAAAATAGACACTCGAAAAAAGGCCCTCCACAACCGGAACAGGGATAATATTCCCACCGCACATGTGTACGATAACCGTGTGTGTGTCCGAATCCGGTGGGCATCTGGGGTGTGTGTGCATGTGGAGGAATGTGCCCCCCCCCCCCCTTGGACCATGCGTTTTTTTTTATCGGTAGGTCTCTAGGGAAAACGCCACGCCTTTTCCCCCGGCTACTGCGAACGATAAGGGCACGGTCCGGGTAAGGTTTGCGTAAGGGAGACAACGGTTTGTGGGAGAAACTTTGAACTCTCCACCCCGCTAGGCATTCGCTGGAGAAAAAACAGCCGATTTGAGCTGATTTTCGCAGTTGAAGACGCAAACACAGACAGAAATCCTCCAACGATGGACACGTGACGAAATGGACGCGCAGCGCGGATTATCCCGCACCGATGGAGGTCAACGAAAAGTCATTGACGGGGTTGGGCTGTGTGAATGGGGAGGGACGGAGGTGCAAGAAGTGGGTCTCCAAAATTCCGTTACATAAGTAGAAAATCACTGCTTTCTCCGCGGGAATCCGTACGAGTACGAAACGGCCCGAAACGCCAAATCAAGGCTGTCTTATCGTGAAGCAATCATGACACGAGCACACGCTCACGCCCGTACGGACGTGTACGTACACATAACCTCACTCCATGAATGGTTTTAGTAGCCCGGTGGTAGTGGTGTGTGTGGCGTTGTACTAGCAGCCGCACGGAGAGCCAAAAATGCTCCGAAAACCGCTCGCTCACTGTGGTGAGTAAGCCACCGTTCTAGCCAGAACTCACCACACTCGCGCCAAGCTTGTCGATTGCTGGGGAAACGAAGGAAGAAGAAAAAAGCGTGTGCGAGAGAATATCCTTCGCACGGTGAGACACGGAACGGAAGACGCGACAGAGACAGGCTCCCGAGGGGACGAGAAAAAGCTACACCATGAATGAAAATCATGGCCGACTGAGCCAAAATTTGGAATCTCGTGTCGTGCCAACCGTCGTATATAGCAGGTTCGCATCCTTTGGCACCGATCGAATGCCAGCGCCACCGTTATCGGCACGGAACAATCCTAACGAGTTGCACAACTCTTTTGCGGTGCTGTTCGCAAAATGGCTCCTTTTGCGGGAGCACAAAAACGGACGAAATTAAATTTACATTGGCTTTGCCGCACTTACGGCTGCGAGCGCCGGGGTTGTTTTTTTTTGTAACTTATGGCCAAAGTTTTCGACCGCTGGTTTTCGAGTCGATTTCCGGTGGAAGTTGCTGCTGGTACGTTGATGTGCCATCTTCTGAACTTCTCATCATTGAAACATATTGTAAACGCGCACTGAACAACCTTCCCTTCTGGTTTTGCTAGCAAGCCCTTCCAACCGATATCGATCGGTGAAGAAAACAATCACCGTTGCCGATCGATTCCCTTCATTTACCCGGTGGTTTTTGTACCCAGCGTGTGGTACATACGCTTTTCTTCACTGGGGCGCTTGGACCATGCGTTTTTTTTTATCGGTCGGTCTCTAGGGAAAACGCCACGCCTTTTCCCCCGGCTACTGCGAACGATAAGGGCACGGTCCGGGTAAGGTTTGCGTAAGGGAGACAACGGTTTGTGGGAGAAACTTTGAACTCTCCACCCCGCTAGGCATTCGCTGGAGAAAAAACAGCCGATTTGAGCTGATTTTCGCAGTTGAAGACGCAAACACAGACAGAAATCCTCCAACGATGGACACGTGACGAAATGGACGCGCAGCGCGGATTATCCCGCACCGATGGAGGTCAACGAAAAGTCATTGACGGGGTTGGGCTGTGTGAATGGGGAGGGACGGAGGTGCAAGAAGTGGGTCTCCAAAATTCCGTTACATAAGTAGAAAATCACTGCTTTCTCCGCGGGAATCCGTACGAGTACGAAACGGCCCGAAACGCCAAATCAAGGCTGTCTTATCGTGAAGCAATCATGACACGAGCACACGCTCACGCCCGTACGGACGTGTACGTACACATAACCTCACTCCATGAATGGTTTTAGTAGCCCGGTGGTAGTGGTGTGTGTGGCGTTGTACTAGCAGCCGCACGGAGAGCCAAAAATGCTCCGAAAACCGCTCGCTCACTGTGGTGAGTAAGCCACCGTTCTAGCCAGAACTCACCACACTCGCGCCAAGCTTGTCGATTGCTGGGGAAACGAAGGAAGAAGAAAAAAGCGTGTGCGAGAGAATATCCTTCGCACGGTGAGACACGGAACGGAAGACGCGACAGAGACAGGCTCCCGAGGGGACGAGAAAAAGCTACACCATGAATGAAAATCATGGCCGACTGAGCCAAAATTTGGAATCTCGTGTCGTGCCAACCGTCGTATATAGCAGGTTCGCATCCTTTGGCACCGATCGAATGCCAGCGCCACCGTTATCGGCACGGAACAATCCTAACGAGTTGCACAACTCTTTTGCGGTGCTGTTCGCAAAATGGCTCCTTTTGCGGGAGCACAAAAACGGACGAAATTAAATTTACATTGGCTTTGCCGCACTTACGGCTGCGAGCGCCGGGGTTGTTTTTTTTTGTAACTTATGGCCAAAGTTTTCGACCGCTGGTTTTCGAGTCGATTTCCGGTGGAAGTTGCTGCTGGTACGTTGTCAGTGCGGGGATGTTGCAAAATTTGTTGCAAACGTGTTGGGTTTTAGAGTGTTTTTTGTTGTTGTTCTGCGCCACGATCCCAACCGGATGAACTTTCCGCCACGAGCTGTTGTGCTCTGGGGGTTTCATGTTCCATGTTGAATGCGTTTGTATTTATTTCTTTCATACAGTACCAGCACTAGATAGCGCATTCTCGCGTGTACAAAACCGTTTCGTCGGATGTCAAGAACGACTGGGTGAAGTTATCCGCTTGACCGAGCAGCAGAACCATTCTCGTCCCACGCCGACGAGTGACGTATGCGGGACGCATACAAAAAAAAACACAAATCGTCAATAGACATCCCAGCGCTCAAAGTAGAGAAGCCTTAGCCTTAGTTTTGGTGTGTGAACGATGCGCCCTTACCTCAAAGCCACCGTTTTCCGTCGTCCCCTCCGCTCGAAGTCCCACCGGACGGGAAATGGGAGAACGCAATTCTCGACACCATCACGCACTCGCGCGCGCTCGTTCGGTGATGTACATACATATTTGGGGACATTCCAAAAACAGGCGCTGTGTTGTACTGCGTATTTATCCTCTTCAACTCCCACGACATGAAACTAGCCAAGGCCTGTCGCGCGGTATCGTGCCAACGGTGCGCCGGTGGCGTGTTTATGTGGCAGCCTTACCGATAAGCCTATTTTCGTGCCCTTCGTGCGGGGCACAGAAATGACAACAACGCAAAAAAACCATACCCAGCCTGAAACACGTTACGCCATCATAACGCGGATGGTGCGTACCGAAATGCGCCAGAACTTTTGTGCCGTTTCTACGTCAGAAACACACTGAAGTTAGTCTGTTGGGCCATCGGGAAGTTCAACGGCAGTGAAGTAAATCATGTGATGAGAACCGAGCAGACATACCAACAGGCTCGGCGAAAAGTTTCGCCACTTCGGTACGGAGCGTCGGAGTCGGTATAAATATTAGATAAACGACGGCAGTCTTGGAGGTCGGAGTCTTCCGAGTCTTTTATGCACGATGAGTTCTAATAAACCCCGACGGCCCGTGCTTGAAAGTGAAAAGTTTGCTGATAAAATGGATTCCAGCTACTGACACCTGGAGACCGGTATGCCGCGGAGGAGAACAAACTTTCAGCGAGGATTAAGAATGCAGTGGGCGTTCCGAACTATAAATATGGTCGAATAAAATATTGCGATTAGGTAAGCTGCTGAATTTCCTCCCCACTGTCACAAGACCGGCGAGTTAATTCAAACGGGCCCCGTTGATTGGGCCCTATCCTTTCGGTCACATTCCCAGAAGGCTAAAGCAGCCGGAATGACGAATGAAAGACTATCCATTCCCTGAAATGGATACCATGTTGTCAGCTCCCCCTATGCCTACGTGCTCAGTTTCCCTAATCCGATCGTTCCCAACTGCAGCGGAACGTAATTTTTCCTGTTTGCAATCAGTTCCGGGAAGGATATTCTTGGTCTTACGCGGACCGTTCATTAGCGAAACGGGAGAGTGAGGATTGAAAAGTGCTCGCAAAAGCCAAAAAGGATGCCACTACCACGGAGGAAGCTGCAAAGAGAAACATTTGGAACATAACCGGATTCGTAATACACGAACGAACAGGTGAAAGATTACCATCCGACTCACTTCCGAGCACCGTTTGCACAAGGCGATGTGCTCAGCCGACGGCAAAATAAGCAGTGAAATCACTTCAGAGCATCCCCGTGTCGTCAAAGCGTGGCTGCACTCTGGTGAAGTCCGTCCGTAGCTCACCCGTGCATGACGGTGCAATTGCACTTGACGGACACTTGTGTTCCAAGCCACGACAGTGGAAAAAACTCTCGACGGCGAATAGCAGACAAGATGACAAGATAACCTTGTGCTGGAAAGCGGAACTAATCCTGCCCGCGTGCACATCTTGCGCACGGTAGCACGGTAGCAGAACCGCCTAGAGGGAGGGCTATTTTAAGGTAACCTCCTTTGGAAATGGTTCAATTCTTCACTAATTACAAGCTTTGCGGGAGGACAGTTTAGGATCCGAAGATGGCGCAGTTTCCGGACATGGGTAGATGTTAAACATGACATCGTGACCGCAGCAATTATGTTCTTATGACATACATTAAGTAAAATTTGCATATTTTGACTTGGTCTTATCAAGTCCCTATCCGGGAATAGACTTACAAGCTGATAAATTATAACCCATCAGCCAGAAACTATATTACAATCACAGCGCCATCTCATGACGGAAGACGAAACTATCAATATTTGTTCTTTTATACCTGTTCAATGTGCTTGCTTCAACATTTGGAAACTTTCCAACATTATCGGAACTCACAAGAAACGTATGATAAAATATGTTCAAAACCAGTCTGGTCCTGTGCTCCACAAGAATAGAGCTGATGCGAGCAAATGGGAAACAATTTGAGAAACGTGGCCCAGTTTGAAATACATGGAAGTGACTGCAGCATAAAAAACAAATGGTTTTATTTGTAAAAATCGATTCACTCAAGTGAAAAAGTAAAAACCTCGTTTTCCATCACAACACTATGGCATCTAAGTGGGGGAAACCCACACATCCAATTCGGACAGCAGCTACTATCACCAGAGTTGTTATCACTCGGGATAGAATGTTTTTTTTTCTGTTGGTTTCACTTTTACTTGCTTGCTTGAGATAGGAGCCTTCAGCTGGGAGGTGCGCGAGAGGGAGGAGAGGGAGGGGGGATTAAGCAGGGTTTAGGATTGTGTTTTTTCCGCCTCCCAGTGGATGTGTTCTTAGCTCGCTCGAGGGACGGCAGGTGCATTCGATTGCAAGAAACTGTGCAAGGGAACGAAAAGTGCATCCGTGCGAAAAAGTGATGCACACTGTGCAATGTGATTTTTTTTAAACAAAAAACAAACCAACTGTCAAACGTCAATCCTCATCCTCATCTAGTACTCATTTGTTTCGAATTTCTATTTCTTTCACCCTGAACAACTTAAAAAAAAAAAGAAAGGCCCCAGCAGCCTTCAAGGGATAGGAAGGCGTGCGGTACCCCGTCGCGTCCAAAACCAGTGACAGTGGCGTCATCCGGCGACGGCAACGGTCCACCGGCAGCGGGCGAACAATCGAACGCCCTGCTCTCCAAACTAGGCAGCTCGCTGTTCGGGGCCACCGGGTCGCCCCAGAAGGTGGTCACCAACATCCGTGGATTTCTCTCGAACCGGCTGACGAGCGTTTCCATCCCCGACACAGGTAGGTGTCGCTCGCCTCCCTGGTATCCCTTGCCTTGTATCCCTGTGACACGCCCCACCAACCGCGATCCCATCGATCCATGTCCTGCCGAGCACTGGAAATAACCTCAAAAAACAGCACTTGCTCCGGATCAAAACCCTAAACGACCCTAAAAGCACGTGAGCCCCACTCCCCCGTGTCCATTCGTTTCGTTTCGATTATCCTTTCGTTGTTCGAATTGATTTTTACCATCACGAACCCCGTTTTGTGGCCGAGGGCAGCGCGACTTCGACTTCCAGCGCCCAACCAGCGGAAGGAGTCTAGGTTGTGCCGTATAATAGGACAACGAGAAACAATTACGTAATTAGATTTACTGCGGAGACTCGCGCTCGCTCGAGCACGTCGTCATCGCCGTTCACCGCCGTACGCTTTTGCACTCGAGCAAACAGCACGGACCACGAATGTCTTAATACAATTTTCTTGCCACATCCTTTCCTGGAGCGGCTGCAGTTCGGGCGCAGAAGGTCCTGTTAATTCTATTAAAAACATCATAAGAAGCTTCATTGCGCCCTTTTTGCGGAGGGATAGAAGGCGCTTTGCAAGCGATTGCTGGTGAGTGGGATAAACGAATGGGACGATTTTGGTGTGTGGGTTTTTGTTTAGAGAAATTTGCACTAATTGTTTAAAACGAACCGTTTCGGGATGATTTTTGAACGTTTCTTCCACTCCAATCCAAGTGTGCCACACATTTTCGTTTTAGCATTTTCACAAACAAAATGGCGGCTCGAGTTTTTCCCTCCACCTCCTCCAACCCCTCCTTGTCACACACATATACGCACGCATACACACACACACGGCACGGAAAGCTCTCATTCTCATTCTTGCCGAAAGCTCTCCGTGTTTTGCACCTGTAGTGGTTTCCGCTTTTTCCCGAGCGCGGAAAGGATATTCTTAATCAAACGCGCGTGTGTGTGTGTGTGTTTGTGGGAGGATTTGAGAGTGAGAGAGCAACAACAGGGAAGAGAAAGAAGAAATGCTCATTCTCTCACTCGGACGAGCCTTTGCCGTCTGTGTTGGTGCAGGTGTGCTAAGCGAATACAACTGTGGACGGTGAACCACCTCACCTGTTCACTTTTCAGACTAAATGTTTGCCCCCTCCCCCCTGCACTCCCCCGCCTCCTCTTGCCCACGGTTTTATGAAAAACACACCTGCCATTTCTCAGCAAAAATTTTCCACACTGCCTCATACGGCGTGCAAAGTGAAGTGGTGGATGAGAATTTTCTTCCACCGTCCAGAAGGATTTGGTGTAAGCTCATTGTGGTCGAGCGTCGGGAGCTTCGTGGGATGATTGCATAATAATCCGGTCGCAGGAAATTTCGCGGCACGCGAATGATATTGTGCAGCCATTGCTAAACCTATTTTCCGTCTAAACCTATTATTGGTGCATTCTTATTTAGTTAAAAGATGCGAAAAATACAAATTGATGTCCTCATTTCGACGTACATATTTGTTTTGGGTAGTTTTTTTTTATTTTTCGATAAAATATTTTTTTACTTTAAAAAACGTTCATAATTGATTTTTGATCTCAAAAGACCGTAGTTGACAAGGACTGGGTTAGGTGAAAAAATAAAATTAAATAAATAAATAAAGTACTTTATTAAAATCGTAAAGTTATCAAAAAATTTCAACGAGTCTATTTAAAACAAAATATTTTAAAATGTTAAAGAATGACACTGAATTACAATAATAGTATTATTAATTTAAAAAAGCCAGTATTTTAAAAGTTCAATTAAAACCCCATTTCAAACAGTTTTGAAAATTCCGTAAAAATAGTTAAAAATGCAGTTCATCATGGCAAAACGAACTTTGACAATACTTATGATAGCGAAACTATTGTTTTTTCCATGTGATTTCTCTTCGTTCGTTCGCTTTCTCCAATTTCACGCCAAACAAACAAGCTGGTCACCTTGTTAACACAACAATCCACTTTTATTGGATAAGCCACCCGTTATTAGATGTTCGATATTTCCCCTCCGTCTGGCAATAATTGTCCATGAAACTTTAAATTCGGAACACGACCGCACAGCTCAAGCACGGCTCTTATCACATCCTCACTAGATCCGGCCATTAATGTTGCCCCCGCCAAGTCGATAAGAAAACACAGCGATCAACGTTGAGTGGGCCTTGCGTTCGGGCGGGCTCATCTTTCGTCTCGGTGGCTTAACTCACTTACGAGAAATCAGCCCGCCGGAACGTCGACATGCAAACTCAACCATTCGCTCCGCTAGTGACAATGATTAGGGCCAATCGCACCACTCTACCGCCCGGTATCGAGACCGAAAGGGAGCGAACGACTCCTATCGGGGCCGTTTTATCGATGTTGTTATTTTAAATCCCACCGAATGAAATCCGGCCTGCCAGGATCCTCCGAAATCGCAAGACACCCTCGGGGGAGGAAAAAAAACTCATTGCCCGAAACACTCCCTCCGCCGAGGCCGTCCGGGGCAAAAGTCCCCGCAGCGAAAGGACAACTTTTTTCCCCCGAACGAACCGAAAATGCCGGCAGCGAAGTCGAATGTCCCGGACTCACCATTAGCCACCGGCGGTCGGCCGAAAGACAATGAGGGGAGTGAACGCGGATGCGATATTTCATCATTATAATTCCTTTATTATACCTTGTTGTGACATCACAATTCGTCTTGCGTTTAACACACCCACACTCGTCGAATGTGCGAAGAAAACGGCCCGAAACCGTTCGGCTCAACTGGCATTATCGTTTGGAAGGAAGTTTTCTTCGGGTTCGGAAGCAACACGATTCTCCACAAAAACATAGACACACACACACACAAGCAAGCACCCTCTGAGGATGGCTTCTCCGGTGCATGTCACACGGTTCGGTATTATTATGATTGTATCAACCGGATGCCTTATCTAAACAACTCGGGATGTTTTACAACTTCACCCGAACTGCTTCCTACCGGCTCGATGTGTGGGTATCGATCTATCCACCTACACGAGGGTGTGCGTGTGTGTGTGTGTGTGTGTGTGTGGTTTGTATGTGGTTATGTCCCCTAAGTGCACGGAGTGTGGAAACTCGGCCAGATGACACCCAACCCACCCGTTCGATAATGGTCTACGTTGTTACGTGTCGTCCAGGTCCGCCAGGACAAACATTCTCGAATGGAGCAGTGCCGGACGGTACCGGGGGCAATAAAAAATCATAATTCTATCTGCACCATAATGGACCGGAGACCCAGCCGGATCGACTGGGCCGGGTCATTTTTCACAACGGGAGGTGAAGTGTGAATTTTGTCCGCGCTTAACGATATCATTTTTCTCGGCCCGACCGGCCATCAACAACGGGAGGCTGACCCCTGCAAATGAAGTGATTGTGATTGTACGCACCGGCAAGACTGCGGCTCAGAACGTTAAGGATTTACTAGAGCCACGGTGATGCAATTACACCGCGCGGTACGCGACATTCGCGCGAAGACGGTTGTGATGAACGTTCGGAGGTAGATGCTTTTGGCTGGATTTGGTTGTTTTGGGACGAAAGAATAATGAGTAGGAATTGTGAATAATAAGCTCATTAAAATTCATTCGCGATTACGTAGACGTTGTTTTCTTTTAGAATTAAATTATGAAAGATTGACATTTTTAATTTTCTTCTTTTTTTTGTCAGTCTCCTGGACGAAACTGAAGTTACAGTAAAAATATGGCCATTCTACGACGAACTCAATATGATCTAAAATAGCAAAAAAAAAAGATATCAAGTGTAGTTTTTGTAAAGGAAATGTTTCATTCTAGGGAACTGCATATGCAACAAATTTTGATCACTAGTACTAAAATATTAGATAGTTGAAAAGTTGAAGAAGAATCACATGCTTAAAAAAACATATATGCAACAAATTTTGATCACTAGTACTAAAATATTAGATAGTTGAAAAGTTGAAGAAGAATCACATGCTTAAAAAAACATCTTAGATTCTCACATTAATCCCACCGAAAAGGATGTTACAGAACGAATTATTCTGTATCGGGCAGTGTTTTATCAATATGTTAAAATTTTGAATAACATCTTCATTTAAACAAGAGACAAAACTAGCTTTGAAAGTTTTTGAGACGTGACCCTATCAAACGGCTACCAAAGTATTAGTTTGTCTTCAAAATTGGTGTCTTCAAAAATAAATAACATGAGAAATCAGCAGCTCTAGACAACATGTATTGCAGTAACCCTGAATGAGCGGCGCCATCTATTGGCGGGTAACATAAGCAACAAATGTTTAGGCGACATAAAACCCGATTCAACATGATTTTTTGTTTTTAACATTTTTTTAGAGAGTTTGAATAAAAATCTGATAATTTAGTTCAGAAAAAACACTTAAATTTGCTAGAATATTTGCAAATTGGACGCAGTTGTAACCTTTTTTAACATAAAAACTAACCAACACGGTCCACGGACCAACACGGAATACACAAAAAATCCCCTATTTTTCATTTAAACACAATTTCCTCAGTATTCTCATGTCTTCCTGCAGGAAATTTATCAAAATTTCCTTTCCAACGCTGGCCCATCGCGCCCTCTACTCACCTGACGCACGACTCGCTCGTTTTGACGGATACTTCAGTTGCAAGCACTCCTGCCGGTCGCTTTCTGCGCTGCCAACGCCTCGAGGGCTCCAGAGTGGAGTGAAAAAAAGAAAAGAAAATTAGAATCACCCCCGCAACACCGCGTTTGCCTCACCCGCACAAACATAATCGGCTCGTTCGCGGAGCGGAGCCGTCTGCTACAGTTACGGACACGGCGCTTCCCGGGCGGTCCGGTGCCTTTTGAGCCGTGAGCCGTGTCACTCACAATTGCAGATGGAAATTGTATTACGATTTTATACATTCCGGGCGCACTTGAATTGGAAAACGTATCACCTCTGGGGGTTTACCGTGAGGGGATTACCAGGGAGCAGGAGGAAAACCGTCCTGGCACCCGTTTTGCAGACAGTCGGAACCGGTCACGGGCACAGCGGAGGAGGGTTGATTTTCCCCCCCTGACGTCGGCCGGAGTCGGGTCCTGAGCACTATCACGTCACGCAAAGCAGCGCCCACGGCAGCGTCGTGGTGCAAAGAAAGATTTACGAGGTCAATTAAACTACACACGGATGGATGTATGGGTGTGTATGTGTGTGTGTGGGTGTGTTTTGGTGTCTCGTGTTTCGCTTCTTTTAATAGCACACCTAGCGTGTCCAGAAGTTACAGCAGATCGATATTTCCTATCCGGAGGTGAATTCCAAAGAACTGCGTGACACCAATATCACGGAACTTGAAGTACGGATATCTACGGAACTTTTCACCACTTTAAACACGGTCTTCTATTTCTGGCACTCGGTCCCGAATTAGGTTCCTGATGTTAAACTGCGGTTCAAAACCTTCCACCACGCCTTAAAGCTGAGTTTCTTTTCATGTCCGATGGTTTGAGAGCTGAACTGGCTCCCCTACCCGCGGTGCGTCAAACGCGTTGGTTTATTTCCGTTACCAGCTCATTATCCTAATTGGGTCCGGCCCGGTTCCTGGCCGCCTTCGGGGCAGCGGCGACAGAAACGGGAACGCAACCGTAGCGCTGTATCGATCGGTACGCTGCTCTACATACCTGTGCGCCTGTCGTCCACCTCCGTAAAAAACCTAACGCCAAAACCAAGCGAAACATGGCGCCGGAGCGTTCGCAACCGAAACGTTGCCATCCCGGTGGGGTCACGTTCCCGTCACCATGGTCCGCCGTACGAATTCTACTTTCAATTGGATTAAACCACCCGCCGGAAAAACCATATCCCTTCGGCGCCCGGAGGCCGATCCCATCATTGGGGTTTTAATTCTGAGCAAATATTTTCTCTACAATCACTCCACTTGAGTCGGCAGGCCGTGGACCGCTTCCGGGGTTGGCTGCGGGATGCACAGGGCATGGGTTGTCAGTTGTTGTTTGCCAGCCGTTGTCGTCGGTCGCATCCTTGCCGAGTCCCTGCGACACAAATCCCCCTGGGCGAAGGTGGAAAAACACGAGAGCACAATAAAACATTTGAAGTACCATCCATCCCACTTGAGCATGGCACGGGAGAACGCGGGAAGTCAGCGCAGCCCGTACCGGGGTGCCAGAGATCAAAGAGCTGCTCGTCCTACCACCAGGGAACCAGATACTACAGCAGCAACTTCCCGTCGTCGTCATCGCCGTCGGTATCATCGGTAGACGCACTTAAACCTTTGGCCACCCTCGTGCAAAAATCCCTGATGAATGAGCTCGCTTGCGCGTGTAGTAGTAGGGATTACAAAATAAAACCGAACGGAACTGAAAACTGAGCCGGCGATTGAGCAACTGTACGGCGAAGGAAGTGTTGCTCATTCTCAGGTGCACGTGCCGTGGTATCCAAGAGCAACCGAAACAGAGCAGATGAAGATCGAATGCAATCAAGCAAGTAGATGTTTAAGACCGATAGGAGGAAGTCTTCCGCAAGAAACTCGTCTTCGCATGGCGCATCCTTGAGAAGCACACAGAAACAACGTTTTGGTCAATTCGATGAACGGAACCGAACACTGCAGCAATCGCATGTCGAACACGTGGTACCCCGTAACTGGAAGAGAAGCAAGAGATCAAAAACAAAGCGAATAATTGTATCGCTCCCCCCCACCCGGTACAACGTCTTCCCCGTGCAACCTTCAAGCGGTCGTCGAAACTGAGCAGAGATGGTACAGAGCATTCACTTCTGCGTTTGTTAATTTGAATTCCGTTTTAGTTGCGTCTTTTTTTGTTTTGTTTTCTGTTCGTTCCGTTTCCGTTTTGGCTTCCGTTTTTCCTACAATAATTATCCAATCAATTTCGTTGCATTATTTGCCGTTTCTTTGTCGGTTTTGTTTTAATCGCCACCATTAAAACGTGTAAAACCCTCCAACTTTGTGCGGTGGTTGCGTGGAGTTCCATCCAGCCCGCCCCGGATTGAGAACGCTTGTCAGAGGGCGCTTCTTGATGCAATATCCTTATTTTGTAAACTCCTTATCGCTTGTGTTTGGTTCCATCTTGTCCGCTTCCTCGCGCACAACCACCTCCCCCACCAAAACTCAGTGCGAACAGTACTGACTTCCACTCTCCAAAACCGAAAACAAAACGATTAAAATATTGTTTCTGTGTTCTCAAGGTTGCCGCCATCTTGGACCACGACCGATAGTCCGCGCGCTTTAGATCGCCCCAAAACCCGAGCACACTGAGTGTGCGATAGAGACTGAGAAAGAGGGATCCTGCCGAATTCCCTTAGTGCTTGTTTATCCCCGAACATTCCAATCTGTTTTCATTTCTTCTCGAACATTGTTGTTTTGTTTTACTCGTTCTTCAACCATCCTTCTCTGTTCCGAATAGCCTTTATGTTTTTTACGGCGCATTTTATCATTTCCGGTATGTGTTGATCGCTCCCGTATGCATAATTTGCGATGTGGTTTGTTTTCGTTGCCTTCTCGCAACCATCATGTTTCATGTCTCTCTTTCTCTCTCTCTCGATCGATCGATTGAGGTTACGCGGCCAATGACGTGGCCGGTGCGAGAGGTAGCTGACCGATCTGGCCTGCCAGCAGCCAACGCAGGCACCTCACCGTGACTTCCACGCACCGTAATGGGCTGATTGTCAAATCATTACCATCACTTACATCTTCTAATTACACAACCAGCTAGCCAGCCAGCCTGTCTACCATTGCCATTTGACGCGAACGGCACCGGGGGCCTAGGCCCGGGTGTCCGCGCACAAGTCTTCCCCTCAAAGTGGTCCCAAAGTTCCTTTAAAAATCAAAGTAATTTCATTAGCGTACCCATTAGCGCGCAAGCATACGATGCGAACCGTCGTAGCACACGCAGAAAGAGAAAGAGAGATCGAGTGCGCGCGCGAAGGAAGAGACAGAGAGATTTAGTGAGGTCTGACCTTGCCGCCTAATGTGATCTAGATACGATCACCCAGTACACAAGTACACACGCACACTCAGCACATACGACATGCTCGAACGACCGCATGATCATCACCAGCCGAGGCAAACAGCTGTGCGTTTGAGGCTGCTAGAAATCACGATCGCCACCAGCGTCTAAAAGGCTGCAAGGTACAGCCCCAACCGGAAGCATCAGCTAGAAGGCGGCTTCACAGGGCGAAGATAGCGTTTTTGGCAGACAACCGGACTCCGAAATCCCCTCCACCAGCAAACACTTGATCTACAGCCCAAGCAGAAGCAGTAGACAGCAGTAACATGGCACCATTACCCATAATCAACCTCGAGCCGAGCGAGGTGAAGGAGATCTTCTGGACCAAAGTGAAGGAACCGCAGTCGCAGCGTAAGCTGATTCTCGTGATCGTCTCGATAGCGCTGTTGCTGGACAACATGCTGTACATGGTGATCGTGCCGATCATTCCCGACTACCTGCGGTACATCGGCACCTGGGGACCGGAGGAACCGTACAATGCAAGCGCCCCCACCACCGTCTTCACGCCGCACACGCACGCCCACCACGGTCAGGACTCGGCCACCGGCATCCTGTTTGCCTCGAAAGCCATCGTGCAGCTGATGGTGAACCCATTCTCCGGCGCGCTGATCGATCGCATCGGCTACGATCTGCCCATGATGGTCGGGCTGATCATTATGTTCCTCTCGACGATGGTGTTCGCGTGCGGGCGCAGCTACAGCATGCTGTTCTTCGCGCGCTCCCTGCAGGGTGTCGGTTCCGCGTTCGCCGACACGTCCGGGTTGGCGATGATCGCCGACCGGTTCACGGAGGAGTCCGAGCGCACCAAGGCGCTCGGTATTGCGCTGGCGTTCATCAGCTTCGGATGTCTGGTGGCGCCCCCGTTCGGTGGTGCATTGTACCAGTTCGCCGGCAAGGAAGTTCCGTTCGTCATACTGGCCCTGATATCGCTGATGGACGGGTTCATGTTGCTGCTGGTGATGAAACCGATCAAGGAGCAGCTGGCCGATCGGCAGGAGGTGAAGGCACCGTCCGTGCCGATCTGGCGGCTGCTGATGGATCCGTACATTGCCGTGTGCGCCGGTGCGCTGATGATGTCCAACGTGGCGCTCGCGTTCCTGGAGCCGACGATTTCGCTCTGGATGGAGGACAACCTGACGACGGACAACTGGAAGATCGGTATGGTGTGGCTGCCCGCGTTCTTCCCGCACGTGTTCGGTGTTATTATCACGGTTAAGATGGCGAAGCAGTACCCGGAGAAGCAGTGGCTGATGGCGGCCGGCGGGCTCGCACTGGAAGGGCTGTGCTGTTTCATCATCCCGTTCAGCACGTCCTATATCATGCTGATGATACCGATCTGCGGCATCTGCTTCGGCATTGCTCTGATCGATACAGCGCTACTGCCGACCCTCGGTTACCTGGTGGATATACGGTACGTGTCGGTGTACGGTAGTATCTACGCCATCGCAGACATCTCGTACTCGCTAGCGTACGCGGTTGGGCCCATCATTGCCGGAGGTGTCGTGGAGGCGATCGGTTTCACCGCGCTCAACTTCCTGATAGCTTTCTCGAATCTACTGTACGCACCGGTCATGTCTTACCTGCGCAACATCTACGACTTTAAACACTTTGAAAACGAAGCCAACGTGCTGATGGGTGACCCACCGACGAAGGAATACCAGACGTACACCATGCACGACCAGCAGATGGTCGGTGAGGAGTACAAGAACCATCTCGAGTACGGACGCCAAACGGACGACGATAACTACCAGCAGGAGACCAACATCG